>MCJB01033846.1:0-78196 GCA_002018475.1 Nicotiana obtusifolia | reverse complement strand
TCCATTAACAGTTGCCATTTCTTAATTCTCACTGTCAACAACAGAAGAATTCAATTAATGGAAAAACAGAACAGTAAACAGTACTGTAAACGATAAACAATATATTTATAAAACCGAAGTTTTTATATACTGTTTTACAGAAAACGATGAAGTTTTTATGTTCTTCAAATCGTTTCTGAATTTTAATATTCCGATGAAGTTTTAATATCTTCAAATCATAATAGAAAAATTCAGTAGGAGTAGAAAACCACACAGGTTTTAATCTCCAAAATCAGAATACAGATTAAAACAATAATTTCCTTAAGATTGTTATTAATATTAATCAGTATACGTTTAATCTGTCAAATACTTAGTAAAACAGTATAAAAAAACATACTGGAAAACAGTAGAAAAATTGTAGAAGAACAGAAATCGAGCCCACTTAGTTCAAAGTGTTTCCTTAAGGAAATTATTCCCCTCACAGTACTCGAGGTTACTGGAATATCCCCTCTCAGGATAGAACGATTATCTTACCAGAAAAGTAGTACTCCAATTCTGATAACAGCGAACCACTTGACGGGAGTATATCACACAGAAAATTTGATAGCAGAAAGTTTAATAGTAGATAAAATTTTTCATATGAATTCTGAAAAAACATCAAGTATTTATAGCCATTAAAGTACTGATTCTGAATGATTGCAACCATTCAAATCAATCACCAGGTTGGAGGTACTGATTCTGAATGTTTGCAACCATTCAGATCAGTCACCACGTTTTGGAGGGAAATTTGAAAAAAAATCCGGGAAGAGAAAATGGACCGGGTCGATCCGCGTTAGATGGATTCTTATTTATTAAATAAATAATTAATTAAATAAATAATTAATTAAATAATTAAGGAAAAGCCGTAGCCGTAGCCATAGCCGTAGCCGAAGCCGAGCGACGACGACGGCGAGAGGGGTCCTTGCCTCTTCAACCCTTTTAGCAACTAGAGAAGGTGTGATTTAATATATACACCTCTCTTTTTCTTTCTTTTTCCTATGTGGGACAAATGCCTTAACCAAAGCAAAAAGGGTCCTTTTACATTTTCTTAATTTTTTATCCCGTCATTTCCCATTCACCTTTATTGATACCCAACACTTTTTTACCTTCCTCTTACCTCCACAACTGTAATTCCCTCGAAATGGACCAGTCCCACAACAAGCGGTCTTTGATGTCTTAAAACCTAAACAAAAGCAAAATTGTAAGTAAACTAAGGAAACATTCTTTGGATGATAATTAAACATTTTACTTTGTACTTCCTTTACATTGTCAGTATCATCGCATTGCATCAACATATGATTTAACCGATTAAGATATAAGACCCACATTCTATTCTATGAGCAGGGAATAAAATTTCTGACAAAGTGCAAACATGGGATGGAAAAGACAGACAAAGAAAAAACCTATACTACTTATTACCATATTCGCTATGTTAATCAACACTGCAGAAAATAGAAACAAAACTAAAGAGACGTGAATTTGAGTTTGATGAGATGAAAAATACCATATTTTGTTGGATTATCAATGCTTTCTGCATATACTTTGAACAAGTTGAATAATGTATGCTTAAATCCAGGCGATTGCTTCTCCAGTTGCTTGAGAATTCCTAGGAGAGCCAAATTATGCATTTTCACCATAGTTTGTGACCTCCTCTATGAAATCTCCATTCTTAACTCCTCTTTGAGCATTAAGAGCCCTAATATAAGGGAGACAACCTATGGGAACCATATTAAGCATGGCAAATTTTCTCCCTCCCTCCCTGTAAATTCCCTGTTGCATTAATTTAAGAAAGTGCAAAGAATTAGTCTAGCTACTCTCTAGGTAGCCAATACTCAACCTAGAACATGAAAAACAAACCAAAATTTGACAAACTAAAGAGTTTACAACTCAGAAGTTTTAATTTGTCATTACTTCACATAAAAAGAAATCAACAATATCTGATTTCATCCCAAATAAATTACAAATTTTGATTTGCTTTGGTCAAAGCCATTTGCATCATTAATATATACACTTTTCTAAAATGAACGACAAAATGAAAACACTCATCACTAAGCAAATACTTCCGAGTCTCAAATAGATAAAAATGTAAAACTAACTCCAAAGAATGACGAAAAATCTAGGTTGAATCAATAAGTTGATTACCTTCAAAACAGATGTCAAATTGCCCATAATCATCTGAAGATACTCTCTCTCAGGATATGCCAGTGCTAAAAATATAGATAGCATTGGAGAGGATCTGCTTGGATTCCGTTGCTCCCACCTTCTTCTTCAATAGTTCTACCATATTTTTGAAATATTTCAACTGTGTTTTGAGGTCTATAACCTGTCAAATGGAATCAATACTTTAGAGATAAACAAGTCCTGGTAATAGTAAGCAACTTGCAGAATTTGACATAGAAGGAATTATGGTTATTTAACAATCTTCTTATCAAATAAGTTATGTAAGAATCTTATCCTGAACATAATTAGCAGATAGAGTATTATACAAATAGACTTAAGCCTGTTTGATGAATGCAAAGTATAAACCTTTGAAATGTTACACAAACTTTAACTAGAAACAATTCGGCATGAGATTGAAAATTAAAATTTATTTCTTATAATAAAGCATTAGCTAAGAATGTTAAATTTATAAATGAGAATAAACTCTTTTTCACCGTCAAGCTGTTAAAGTATCCATATGTGCGATTGAGAAAGACAAAACTTAAACTTGAACCTCTTAGTAGATCAGACTAGTAAAGACCTTCTACTCGTTTATCAGTAGAGAAACTTATCCCACTACAAGTCCATTTGTAATATTTTGACACATGACAGACACTTTTGGAAGGTTAAATGTTTGTGCTATTATTGCGTTTGGACCATTTGGGTGAAGTTTTCTGGAGATGTATTCCTGAGAAAAAGTTGCAAAGACGAGTTTGGAAGTTGTAATTCTAATGTGCTGCGAGTATATATGAGGTTACTCAAGAAGTTTCTTTTAGAAGGCACTTTCAACAAAATACACCAATCTAAAGTTTCTCAAAATACTTAACCAAATAATCCTTCCTGAAAACTCTGCAGAATTCTTCAATACACTCTGCATGGTCCAACAAGAATAGGTAGGAAGCATATGAAAAAACTTTTCAAAAGCCTTGGAAGATTTTCTTTCTCTCACTTAGTAAGAGCTTATATGAAACTAATTAAATCAAAGAATTCCACCCTTAATTGATTTAATTATCAATTTCAAACATGGATTACATAGAACTAATTCAAAGGAATCGTCACTTACAAACAAAACTAAAGCAAAAAGGAAATGTCACTTATAAAACTACGATGGGTTTCGGCCAAGCAACCAGCAGCGCCTGATGCAAAGTTCACCCCATGAACAAAGTGTTGCTTGCCAAGGTGAAAATATGACGGAATCAATGGCAAATTAGCAAATTCAGCTGCAAATACAATCAAAAATCAAAGTTTCATCACCTCATGTGCCCGTAGAAAATAATTCTTGTAGGCACATTGCAATCAAAGTTTTTAAGATGCTCCAGTTTATATGTGGAAAGTCACTTAACTTCCTTTTGCATAACATAGTTGATCACAAACCTGATAAGAAAATAGCAACTCATTTCCTGTACCAATGTGAGAACTGAATTTATACACAACAACAACAACAACGTAACATATCCAGTCCATGTAATCTCATAACTGGGGTCTAGGGAGGGGAGTGTGCACACAGACCTTACCCCTACCTTAAGTAGGTAGCGATGCTGTTTCTGTTAAACCCTCGGCTCAAGGAAAGCAAAATCACAGCAGTTTAAACAGAAATACGAACTGAATGGATACACACGATCTATATGTTTACGCCAACTATTTTAGGATTGAAACATAATTGATTAACTAGTCATTTGCGCAAATTAGGTTATTTGATGCAAAGTTAATTAATTTGACCAATTAGCACTTTGTGGAAGTTAGGTTGTTTCCCTAATTGGCTGAAAGTTATTTTCGATAAAAACACTCACAGAATATTTGTTCAAAAGACTTTTCAAATAATTGACCGAAAAACGCCATATAAAAATATTTACCGATAAAATCAGGAATGAGACGTCCATGGGAGAATCTTCCAGTAGGGTGCTTGAAGAATGATTCTCCATATGGCGACCAATTTGCTTGGAATTCAGTAATGGTATTGATGTAGTTGTTATTCCCAGGATCGAACACTGAATCACCAAACACGAAAAGGGCAGCTTGAGATTTTTCATGACAGCTAATAGAGAGAGACAATTGGGGTAGCTGTAAAACAAGCAGTCAAAACAAAGATGCAGAGTACGCAGTAGTGAAACAAGTTTGAGCTCAAAGCCATTAGAGTACTTGAACAAGTTTCTGAACGACCAATGAGTTTGGTTTATAATTGCATTGAATTGGAAATACATATATATTAGTTTACTACCACTTTGTGTTAGATTACTTTCTATAGAAAGAGTGTTGGCTGGCTGAAGTCAATGTCATAAAACTCAGTTTTTTTAATGAATATTATTGAGTTACCAACAGTTCCATTTTCATTTAATCAATGTTTGTGTAAGAAGCCATTTCCCAACCATTTCTTTCAACATTTTCCATTGTAAAGTAAAGCGTGGCAGCAGCCAGATACTAATAAGAAACAAAAGGAAGATAGAGGAGATGATAGAATCTAGAGTAAGTCATCGGTTCAAATCCATCCCATTGGAGATCAAAGGAACAACACAAAATAGAGATGATTCGTTCACTTTCCTACGTATTTTTAATAAGAATTTAATAGATAAAATTTTATTAATTTTAAAATTTTAAATATTAAAAATTAGCATAGAAAGTATTGTAGTACAAAAAATAGGTTACTGCAGTTATGTCCTTTCCCTATGGGTTCTTCCGTTTAATATTTTAGGGTTATTTTGGTCTATTAATATTGTATTTGTGTTTTTATAATAATACAGGCTCTCCTTTTTCTAAATGAATTTGGATAATATAATACATTCTCAAATTAAATTAGTAATAGGAAATTATAATACGTTTTTAAATCAAAATAGTAATAGGAATTTTAAGAAGTATATCCTAAAAGTAATAGAATTACATGACTAAGAATATGTCTCTACCCCGAAAGTAATTATATTAAAAGGAAACATAACGTATTCCTAAAGGTATTAGGTATACATGCTAACATGTAGTATTATATGTCTGTGCCCGAAAGTAATTATACTAATAGGATTCCTAAAGGTAATCATGTAGGATTCCTAACGTATAGTATTATGTCCTAAAATTAATATGCTAATATTTAGAATTTTGGTTATGTTCTTTTATTACGAGTTACTAATTTCTCTGCACTGTGTATGGCAAGTCATATAGTATACATTATCATAAAGTAATATTTTGAGTAAGTGTGCAAAAAGAATATAGTATGAATTTTGTGCATGATCATTGTGAATCATCGTTAGGTGAATTAGTCCTCCAAACCTACGAAAATGAACAGTGAAAGTTTAGTTAAATACATACGAATTGCATACTTATTTCGTTATTTCAATTCTACGAGGTAAAACATGTAATTAAGTGTATTTCATCTAATGCTTTTTTATAGATGTATTCCTCGTGTGTGTTCCTCGCATCCATTTTAGTTTTTCTGTCATAACAGGATTCGTGTGGTCGATATTAATATCTCTTTTGAAAGCACAACATAAAATTATTCATGTGAGAATAGATATTGTCGTAGATAAAATCCAATATGGGAATTGTTTGACCCTGTGCTTTGGACCTGTAATATGAATATATCATGTAATATAATTCTAGGACATAACAAGTAATCAATATATTAGATTATATTCTATACATCTATATCTATATCTATATTAAAAATGGAAAGCCCAAAGCCAAAAAGTTAATTACTAAAATGCCCTTACTAAATATCATATATAATGAAAAGGAAAATGTAACGCCTAACCCCTTTACTTAAGCAAATCTTACACGTTACTCCCAATAGGCATGTCGTTTATCTTTTTTCCAAGTACATCGTATAGTTTGATAATCACACTTTGATTGAGCAAATTTTACGATTTTTTATTTCGTCTGATTTTTGAATCCTATTTGGCTGGAGTTAAGGAAAAGTAACCAATTCAAATAGATGCATTTCATGTCTTCAAGGTACCCTACCGGTTTTAACATTCTTATATATATGCGATATACATACATTTCTTATCTTCTTGTTTGATCTTTCTTAGCAATTATCACTTTAGTTTACTATTTTTAATTTTCTGCAATGGCCAACTTTCAAAGATTTTCGAGGAGAATGATAATTCAGATTGGTACTGGTTCGAAAGAAATGCGGGAATAACAAAGAAAGGTGCAGCGAAATTATGTTGATTTGAAATTGGCACAATTTGGCAAGGATACTACGCTGTTCTTAAAAGAGATTATAATAGTTCGATGACAACAAAAATAGACTTTATTTCCTCTTTCATTTTTAATTTTTTTTATTTCTTAATGTTAGCTATGAAATTTAATTTTTAGGATATATGTTTATTATGTGATAATTCTAAAAATATGTACGAATTTGTTTACTTGTCATGATTGGGAATATCATTTATTTGAAGGTAATATTTTTAATTTCTTTTACCAAATGAAGATTGGTTAATTGCTATATAGTTTGGTAGTGTTGATAGAAATATGTAGAGGATTATCTTCAAGGTAGTAAGATATAAATTAGATTTACGTTAATATTTAAAAATATTCTTAAAATTATGAAAATTGTAGCGACCTTGAAATTTTGGTAAGGTTGTACGACTTTAAAGACCATCAACGGAGATTATTATATCGTTTACGTATAAATAGTGACACCCTTTTCTACTTAATGTTTAGATTTCGATACACACATATATGTGTGTATATTATTGGACAATAAGGTGATGCTCCATATCTTATGACATGCTTTCGATATTTTAGTTAAACTATTTCTTTTTTCCCGAAGAAGACATAGTTTATGTAAAAACTAACCGTTGCAGAATGTCACGACCCGGATTTTCCACCTTCGGGAGTCGTGATAGCGCTTACTAGTGAAAGCTAGGCAAGCCAATGAACCGAATTATTTGCCTTGTTTCCATTTTTAAATTCATTACAACTTAAAACCAACAACTAAATA
Organism: Nicotiana obtusifolia; assembly: GCA_002018475.1. Taxonomy (NCBI): domain Eukaryota; kingdom Viridiplantae; phylum Streptophyta; class Magnoliopsida; order Solanales; family Solanaceae; genus Nicotiana; species Nicotiana obtusifolia. The sequence goes on along the minus strand of MCJB01033846.1, from coordinate 71,049 downwards.
ACAGCATAACTTAACGAGCGGAATAATAGAATTTCAGACTTTAAAATACCGCTAATAAAATTTCTTTAACGAAACTACCCATGATTTGGTGTCATAGCTTCACAGACTGTCTAAGAGTACTACAAATAAGGGTCTGAAAGAAATAATAAAGTACTGTCTCTGGGACTACATAAAAGAAACAAGTAGAATAGATAGCGGGAGACACAGTGCTTGCGGACGCCTGCAGGACTACCTCGGGTCGCCTAATAAGCAAGAAGCTGGAAGCTCACTACGGTCCGAAATCTGCAGCGCTGAGATCTGCACAAAAGAGTGCAGAGTGTAGTATCAGCACAACCGACCCCATGTGCTGGTAAGTGCCTGGCCTAACCCCAGCGAGGTAGTGACGAGGCTAGGACCAGACTCCATATAGACCTGTGCAGTTATATATATATATANTATATATAGCGCAAAGATAGAAGTAATTAAACAATTAAGGCTGGGAAGGGAAACATGCTTCGGGGTAGCAAATAAAACAGATTATCAAAGAATAATAAGGAAACTACAATTTAACTTCTAACACGAATAAAGTGAAATACAGGCAACTTTCACTTTCAATTTCATCTTGTTGCAGGCGTGCAACCCGATCCCATTTCTCATATCTTGTGGTAGGCGTACCACCCGCTCCCATTTACAAGTCATCACAAAAATCACAAGAAAATTCCGGCAAGGGAACAAAAGCAATATAATAACTTCCCAGCAAGGGAACAATAATATCAAAGCAAACATCCCGGCAAGGGAGAATCAGCTATAACCCATCTTAACTCAACTTCTACTCAGCTCAACTAATGCCAATACTCAATTATAATTAAAGTCCACGATAAATAAACTGAGTTCTTGCTCAACATCGAGAGTCATCAATTAAGGCTTTCGTAGTATCATTTAAGAACACAACAACTATCCATTTAAGACTCACGGTCATGCTCGACACCAACGTATATATACTCGTCACCATGCCTATACGTCGTACTCAACAAGAAGCAATTAACAAATAGGACACAACTCCTAATCTCTCAAGCTAAGGTTAGACCGGACACTTACCTCGCTTTGCAACCAATTTCAAGATTCCAACAAACCTTCGCCTTGAAACTTCAATGTCGAAATATAAATTCCAGCAACTTGTAAGAATACAATCAGTTTGTCAAAATCGGATATAAAATTCTTTGACTCAATAATTTAATTCATTAAATCTATTTAACAGTAAGTACATAGCCAATACAAACTAATTCCAAAACTCAGAGAGCATGACTTGAATTTTATATCCAGAAGAGTAAAATAAATATATTGAATACCATGACCAAACATACTAGATTTACCAACGGATTCTTAAAAAATTTTGTCAACTTACTAAACTTGTTTGATAAAAGTCCTTTGATTAATACACTGACTTATCAAAATAAGTTGACCAATTTATTAAAATTAATTAATATTATCAACCCCAAATTGGATTTACTAATTCAAAACAAAACCGAGCTTTACAAACTACATAGGTTTAACTAGTTAAGAATAACATGTTAACCCTCACTATATCTTGCCTCCAAATTCATGAATTAGTATAAAAGTGTTTTTAACATATTAAATATTACGTACAAAGAGGAATAACAAACTTTAGCCACTTCTCTCTATCTTACCAGAGAAAAAGAAAAGATAGCAAAAAAAATAATTCTAACAAATACTTACAAACGGATTAAAGGAAATTTCCAGACTTTAAGAAGACATAGATCTGTATATCATATTTAAACTATACAGAGGAGATTGAGTGTTACCTTTTGTAATATTTCACAACAAAGAAATTATTTACAATCTGCTGAGTTGAACCTGCGAACTTAAAACCACAATGAATACTTCGATTTTTAACTCCGAACCTAAAAAGTCCACCAAACAGTTTATCTCAAAGTAATTTTCACTCTAAAAGAACAACGCTAATTTTTCTTAGTTTGCTGAAAATTTTCTCTAACTGATTGCCTTTTTTTTTTTTCCCCTACTAAAGTGTGTGTGTAACTAATATGTGGGTTGAGGAGGTGAATGGGGAAAGTGGAGAGTAGGACGTGAGGGAGTTTGGATTAATGTGAGCATTATGAGAGAAATTTTTTGTATCTTACTTTTGTTCTTCTCGTTAGTTTTTGTCTGTTTTTTTTTTTTTAAACGTTCTGAAAAATTATACAGACTGCACATGCAAATCGAGGTAAGGTAAAAAGGAGGTTTTTAAGCCTCGAAACACTGAATTCAATCTGATGACCCTTTGGGTCGTCACACAGAAAGTGATCTTTCGTTGTAATATATGATTTGAAAGATCATTAGCATAGTTGCTAAACTATTTACGTACCCTATGATTAATGAATAGGATACAAATTTTGAAAGGAAAAAAATATGATTTTCAAATCTACTACTTAATGTCCTTCCTATGCAGGTTAAATTTATTTTTCTATTTATCATGAAAATTAATATCTAGAATATTAGTGTCATAATGTTATTGGCCCCCAATTGTATCATGACATACTTTTATTTGGTGGATTTTGCAACAATTTAGTCGTTAATAGCAACTCATATCTCTTAATGGAACTTAATGGTTTAATCATGATTATATATCGTCAAAATCATCAAGCAACTTTGACTCATCTTTTATATGGCCTGAGTTTATTGGTTTTTCCTTTTCTTCGTGTTTGACAAGGTTAGCATTCTGATCGCTTAAATACTTGAAAATTTTTTGTGAGACATATTTTATTTTAAAGATTAAATTAATGTTATAGTTACATCGTTAATAAAGGAACGCTGATATTAAAATTTAATTCGCGCTCCAAGTTTTCTTATACTATGAAATTATGCAATTCAATTGACTTATTGTGGAAAAGGAATAATGAAATTTCATTAGAGTTTTGTGTGATTTTCAATAGATTCATGTTTGTTGCTTACACTGCAATAATTTTAGACTTGATTTAATTATGAATTTAAATGTGATTTTTGTTATCATATAAGGACGATCTAAATTTTATTATTAGTACATATATAGTGTTTAGACTTGGTATAAGTATATTTACGGTGAAATCAATAAAGAATGAGGCACATAAAATGCACTTTATTAAGGAAGGCACAATTAAGAGGAAGATCAAAATTACTAATGCATAGCACAAGCCAAAAACAAAGTCAAAAACAACTAAATAGACAAAAATATTGAAAAAAGATATATTGTATACTTTGAGTACATTGGTGATAGATCATTTTGTCATGGGAGATTTTACCAGTAATGGAGTTATTATTTGGCTTAAGTTAATCATCTATTTACAATGTCTGTTTGGAACAATTTTCAAGTTTCGATGTTTGTTTGAAATAAAAAAATTTTATTCGAAACTGTTATTCTTTGATTATATATTTAATATTGCATCTAATGTAACTTTTGATTTGAGTCGAGGTGCAACTCTAGCATTTCAGATAAGTGAATTAACAACTTCAATCTTATCTCCCCATATTAATTCTCGATGCATTCATTTTATTTCCTTAGTCCACCTACAACCTATTGCTCAGATTAGATCCTATTTCTCACATAGAAAACTTCTTCTTAAATAACACGCTTTGTGGGAAGGTCGATCTACACACTTGCATTTATCTTTATGTATGTATATAATGTTGGTATTATTTTGCTTTGTCTGACATGGTTGAACACTTAGGAAGTGCATAATATTACGGGCGGTTCTCTAGCAAATTATGCACATTCTTCATTTGTGGACAATTTTTTTGGAAGCATGTATCTCTTTGTACCATCTTACTTTTTATTTGGACCTCTAAAGTATGGTATTTTTACTTTATTCTTTCATGTACAATTATTTACTAAATTTTAATAATATTGATACTATTTTATGATATAGTATACTACCTGACTCGGTATACACGATGAATAATTAATTCATTATATAGTGAACCTTATTGGTCACGATTCATAAAAACTTGTACTTTATTTTTTACTCAAAATTTTATTAATGTTATATTTATAGAATTATGTATTACATGACTCGGCATACACGTGGAACACATGTGTTAAAAAATTAGTTATATTAAAAATAAGAAGGCCATAAGTTAAAAATTAAATTATTAAAATACCTTTTTATTATTTACCTAAATAACATATTTAATACTAAGAAAAACTGACGACTACTTGTTTTGAAGAAACCTAATAGTCACAACCATCAGATGTGAGCGAAAAGGCACCTTGTGGCCGTTAAAATATACTACTAGTACTACCTTTTTGCTTTATTTAATTTCACGTACTTTCTTCCGTGAACCAGCGCCTCTTGTATTATTGTTAATTGATTCGTTTGCTATATCATCAACTTAATTTATATTTTTCTTGTGTAGATGTTATTTTTTTGGGGTTTGCTTTAGGAGTTGAAAGGTGGTGACTGTTGTTGGGATCAATTTCGGCATTTATCTTGAGCAAAAAGATTCCTTGTAGTGGCAGGGCAAAAAGATAGCAACTTGCAATATTATTTCTATTAATTCCCATGCATCCTCTCCGCTGCTGCCAATTTCTAATTTAATCAAAACTACCTTCATCTTTACTTCTACTTATCTCCATTTAATCTATTTTTCGTTCAGCTGCGTAATCGACAAATAATACCTTGCTTCTCCAATTAAGAATTTGGTGCACAAGTGGCAGCTCTTCTTCCGAAATTTCCATAGGTATTGTATCATGTGTTCCTTTCATTAATTTATGCATTTCAGATTTAGCATATTATGAGGAATAATAGAGGTCAACATTGTTCAATACCTGTAGTATGCCGAATTTCTGAGACAGATAATTGGAATTCTAATACTAATCAAAGCTTTATCATATTAAAGAAATTCTACAGTGTGAAAGACTATAATCTTTTTTATCTTTTTTATTAATGACACAACTATCAGTTAAATATTTAATAAGGGACAAAGATCCAAACAATAATTTTCAGTATTTATGTCGAAAAGTGAAAGAAATTTTTTTGAATCAAATAAGAGCTACTCCTTCCGTTTACTTTTAGTTGTCCACTTTTGATTTTACACTCCTTTTAAGAAAAAATAAATGAAGTATTTAGTTTACGAATTTACCTATAATAATAATAATAGTATTTTAAAAAAATTTGGAAAATGAATAGTTAATGATAACAGTAAAATAGAAAAAAAAAATTATCTTTTTCTTAATTTAGTATAGTGGATAAATAAAAATAAAAATATATTTTTAGTATAATATACATTATATTATTAACGGCCTATTAGATAGTATTAACCCCAACTACTCTCAAGTGCACAAAGAATTAAGTGAAAGTCGTCTACGAACTCGTGAAACTTTTAAAATTTATCACTAGCCATCAAATTCAGAGTTAGTGCAGATTTTCTACTGGTTTCTTCTGTAGGTCAATTGCTTTAGGGGCAAAATGGTCTTATTGTTTCCTAAAGATTGCACATTTAAATTTCTAATTATAAATTGATATTGATATACATGTCGATATTTTTCTTTCACAATTTTTCCCCCAAAAGGGAAGGTACATTTTAACATAAAGAGTACAATACAAGTGATACCATGAATACAAAATATGTAGAGAATACCAAGTAGTAATTTTAAAAAAAAATCAAAGAAGTGAAGATAGATGATATATTATGGATTGCTTACTTGCAAATACATGGTTCACTTTTTACAAGCATTTTCACAACATGCATTCTTTTTCATATGTGTATGATATAATCTAATTAATTAGCCAGTGTTTATATGTAGGATTTATATTATAGATTCTATGCAAAGATTACAAATATATTATAAATAAATTAAAGATGAGTCTTAGTATTCTTCTTGCTAAAAATGCTATAAGACATTATAAATTGTAGTACAATATGTGGCAATTGTACAATATATAAATGTTGATTATAAAGAAATGTGAGATGCATTAAAAAAGTTCGTTTCTATTTCATGGACTATGGTGTATTCGTGTTTATACTTCAAAATATTTGCAGGTTTCAAGGTTAAAAAATACATTCAACCAACAGTTAAGAAGGTCACAACATGATTAATATGTAAATCAACTAGCAAATTACAGTTGAATGGTCGAGAATAATGACACTTAGAGCCTGTTTTGTCAAGCTTTTATGAAGCCAAAGATATTTTTTTTCGTTTTGTCGAAAAAGTACTTTTTAAAAAATTTATGATATTTAGTTATTTTTGAGCAGCAGCAGAAGTAGTTTTTCTATTGGGCAGTGAAAATAGTAACAGGTGTTCCTGACGCTATTCATGTAATAGGATCACCATTGGTCGAATTATTGCGCGGAAGCGCTAGTGTGGGACAATCTACTTTGACCCGTTTTTATAGTTTATACACTTTTGTATTGCCGCTTCTTATTGTCGTATTTATGTTAATGCACTTTTCAATGATACGTAAACAAGGTATTTCTGGGCCTTTATAGAGAAAAAAAAATAGATCCTAAATATTTGTAATCAATCATTTATCACTTGTGGAGGAATATATAGTATTTCATTGCTACAAGTATGGATTATTGAAAATAATAAGACATGGATTTGGATATGTCCCTTTAACTATTCATGTCAACTAAACGGGGGGATTGAAAGAAATTTTGTGAAGAGAAAATAGATTATGGAAGTGTGTGACTTGGACTATTGATTGGTCTGTGTAGATATATGCCTGCCACATGGAAATTCACAACCAAATGTGTCTTTGTTCCAATCGTCGTGTAAGCCCTATACAGAGGATAGGCTGGTTCACTTAAAGAGAATTTTTTCTATGATCAGGTCCGAATCATGTTGTACATGAGCAGGCTCCGTAAGATCCAGTATAAGTGAACTAGATAGTTCACTTATAAGATTAAATAGTATGTACATATATTCATTTCCTCTGCATTGACACGATCAACACTACTATCGGAGTGAAACAAGGGATCTAAAGAAGAAGAGAGGCTAGACTATATTAGTAACAAGCAAACCTTGTATGTGTATCTCCAAATACTTTGGAGATAAATACCAATTAAAAGGTCTGAGACGACCCAGAAAGCACTTGATCATATCATGATCTGATTTATTAGCCTACTTGGGGCTTGAGTATTTAGTTGTAAGAACATAATTCTTTATTTTGTAATGGATAGTTTCAACTCCGTTAAAAAGAATTCAGTCAATTTTTTCTTACATTGAACCATTCCTATATCATATATGTGTATGTGTAAATACAAGTACCATATATATATATATATTTTATATTGATATATGGATTCAGTTAGTTCTTTTTATTCTTGCTCGAGCTGGATGATTAAAAATTATCATGTCCAGTTCTCTCGGGGGATGGATCTATAAGAATTCACCTATCCCAATAACAAAAAAATCTGACTTGAATGATCCTGTATTAAGAGCTAAATTGGCTAAAGGTATGAGTCATAATTTTATTGGAGAGCCCGCATGTCCCACTGATCTTTTATATATTTTTTTAGTAGTAATTCTAGGTACTATTGCATGTAATGTAGGCTTAGCCGTTTTAGAACCATCTGTGAGCACGTGATTTTTGCCCTGCCCGAAACACTCCTATAAAAATCAATAAATAGTTTTAATTAGGTATTAGCCATTTTGTTAGTTAATTAATTCATGAAAATACCTAAAAATATCAGGCATTGCATTTAGGATTTTTTTTTATTTATTTATATATTTTTAGGATCGAATTAGTAACTGTCGATTTTATAAAATTGAAAAAATCATAAAAAATAGTTTATTTTACACTTTATTAGTTTTAATATTTAACTCATAGAATCTAGCATTGTGATAATTTTTTTATAAATAGTTATTTTTAGCTCAATTTCACATTTAAGTAAATTAGGATTTTAAATTGCTAGGTCTTTTAGTTTTAAAATTAAAAGAGAGGTCAAAATAACAACAAGAATTCAAAATATATATAATAAACAAAGAAATAATTAGAAAAGAAGAGGAATCCGGATTGGGCCAATTGTTGAAATTTGAACCAGGCCCAATTAAAACAAATCGGATTGGCCCAGTTCCCCTCCCATCAGCCTAATATCTGTTCCCCTCCCTTTGATCTGAGCCATTGATCTCAACAAGATCAACGGCCCAAAACTAACCGACCCCTCCTATAAAATGGTTCCAAACAGAACCCCCCTCCCCTTTCAGTTCATCTTCGTTCCAAACACCCCTCATTGTCTGAACCCTAGCAGCCATTTTAAACACAAACAACCATGGTTGTTTCCGGCCAAATTCCGTCCCAAATTACATACAAACTATCATCGTCACTCCATCACTCCAAGCCTACACTCCATCACTACCAAAAATCCTTAAAAATTCATTTTTTATTTTAAAACAAAATCAGAAAAGCCTAAAGTTCAAAGCTTTAGATCAAGGCCCGATTTGAGTTGAAATAGATTTTAGCATGTGTTCTTAACAAGAACACATGGTTAAAATGAATTTCAACTTTAAATCAGAATTTTTAAGAAGATTTTGTTCAAGGTAATTTCATGTTCCTTTTCCCTTTTCGTTTTTTTTTTTTTAGTTTTTTTTAGTTCATTCATCTTCTACTCCATTTCTTTAGCACTGCATGCTCCGATTTTGTCCGTGTGTAGTTGTTAGGCTTAGAATATACCGATTCGGTAGTGGCCATAGGTTTAAGAGGCTACGAGTGCAATAGCTTGGAAATTTCGGCCCAAAATAGGGGTTAAGTTTGAAAAGTAATTGGGTTTGTTTATTTTGGGCCGGGTCGGTTTTTAACCCAATTTTGACTAAAAATCAGTAGTCAATAGAAGACTCTAGTAGGTGACCAAAGTAAACAAAAGGGGAACTCATAGGGGGCAAAGGTTATTTTTAAGAGTTAATAACAAATTTTGTTAGAGATTGGTTGGGAGGAATCTGTTGGGGGAGTGGTTTTTTTTGGGCATGTGAGGATTCTGCTAACAGAAACCTAACAAATTAAAAGGAATAAAAAGTCTAAAAAGAAAAAGAGGAAAAATCTGAAAAAGGGGGGGGGAGGGGGGTCTGTTTTGAGGGGGATATAAAAACAGAGAGGGTAGCACTGAAAGTAAGGGAGGAGAACAATCTGATAAAACAGAAAGTTGAGCGGCACATAAGCACATCAACATACTTAATAATTTTAGAACTGAGAAAAGGAATTAAGGTTCTGCTTTTGCTGTTCTTGGTTAGTAAAAGAAGATCGCTTGGGAAACAACTGTGATCGATTGCTGTTGCTGTGACTGATCGTTGTAGCTTTTTTGCATAGATAAGTTTGAGTTGCAATTTTATAGGTACGCTCGAATACTCTGAAATTATACATCATGTTACAAACGAAATGATCATGTATACTGCTCGAATCTATATAATCGACATGCATGTTTCACGTTACTGTTTCTTGTTTTGCTGGTTCCCTTATGTTAATTCATTAAGTATTTGAGTTGAATCCAGCTGAGCTCATAGTGATTTAAAAGCTATTTTGATTTTACTGTATTACTTCGATAATCTCTGGGATCTCTAAGCTGTCTCTGGATCGTAAATTGAAGTTGTTTACTGATTCTGCTACTGTTTGTTGTCGATGGCAGTCGATTTCATTATTCTCTTCATATATGACCTTTATTTGGTCAATCTCTTCTTCTGTTTCTCTGTTACCAGCACACATGTATTTCGACTTTCATGATGGTTTGGCTCGATTGCTACTGATTTTTTTTTAATAAGTTTCATGTTAAGTAATTAGTCAGAACATTAGGTATCGATAGGTACGCATTATAAGCTGCCTGGGTTTCTTCGTATTGCTAAAGATAAATATGTTAAGTCACAAAATCAGATCCTTCTAAAACTATTGCTACGTTATCAGTTCATCCTTTGTTGGTTGTAATATGTTGATGTTTGACTGACATTGTTGGTAAGGGCTATCCAGTAACTGCTGCTGGTAATCTTGGTTCTTTTATTTGGTCATCGAGGTTATTAAGTGGAAATATGAATGTTTAGCTGACATTAATAGAAATGAGGTCATTTGTGAAAAACAGTGTTCTTAATGTAGTATTTGGAATGTAGTCTTTGTAAAGCTTGGTCATGTCTGTAATTATGTCGATTTGCCTGCTTTAAGACTTACTGTCTCGAAAACACTATTAGTAATAAATCTCGATGATGGTCAGTTTATTAAAGTTATGTAAATCATGCAGATGATTATTATCTTAAGCCTATTATTCTAGCAGCAGTGTTAGACTATAAATTCTGGTTGTGCTCTGTTATATTAGGATAGCTATGCTGCAAAGTAATGGCTGCTGGTGTAAAGATTCAGATTACCGTTGTATTTCGGAAGTTAATGACCATGTTTGTAATCAAGTTAGTTAGTTGATTTATGGTTGCTGTAATATAAAACTCCGAGTGTACTCATCCTTAGGAAATTACTGGTTATGAAATCACTGGCAATATGTTTGATTAAGGCTGTCTCACTGGATTTTGTTTTCGAATGTGGCTATCTGTTAAAAATCGATGCTGAAATGAGGCTATTTGTCTCACTATCTTAGATTGTTATCTGACAGCAGTGTTTGTTAATGCAAAGTTCAGAACCTGTTTGCTGTTATGAAGTTAATGGTCATATTTGTGATGGAGTTTGTTCTATCTAAAAATCTGTTCATTTTGCGACTCAAATGTGGCCATTTTTGAAAAGTGGGTGTTAAAGCCAAAATGGGATTCTTCCATAAAACCAAAGGCTGTAGTTACGAGTAGAACCATGTTGAATAAATTGTATTGGGCCTAATTCACTGTCTACGGGAATTAACTAGGCTGAATGATGATATGAATGCTTAACAGCATATAGTGCTAATAAATGCCTTAAATTAGTAGGGGTGTGCCATATAATTAATAGTGTAATTAAAATGTCAAATTAGAGTAAGTGAGCTTTGACGCTTCAAACTTTGGTAGCTCAATTTAAACGCGATTAATTACGTTGTCACTATGGGTATGGTTCCCGTGACATAGTGACAATGCTAACTTCGAGGGTGCCTTTTAGGTGACTCGATTTTAATCATATTAGATAATAAAAACTTTAAAACTAATTCGAGGTGCACCATACCAAAAGAAGTTACAAACATATGGCCTTCATTAACTAAACACTTAGAAAATCGAGGTGCGCTATTTAGTGAATTCCATGGGCCTCAACAAACTAAAAATGCGTAATTTGCTTTAGGCGCGTTAGTCTAATAATTTAATTTCCTAAATTCAGGTGCGCATTTATGTGACCCAAATTTCAAAATCCTAATGTTAAATCAAAAGATGTTACAAGTCGCAGGTGCATTTATGTGACGTAATTTGTGACATGTTTTGATTAACATTGCAATCCTCTGATAAATTTTAAAAGCGAAAAGTAAAATAAGATAAAATGCACTATAGGTTAAATAACAGGTAAAAATTAAATAGTAAGCCGATTATGACAATAAAGGGACCGTGCTAGAACCACGGAACCCGAGGGTGCCTAACACCTTCCCCGGGTTAACAGAATTCCTTACTTAGAATTTCTGATTCGCAGACTTCACTAAGAAAGTCAAATCCTTTTCCTCGATTTGGGATAAAACCGGTGACTTGGAACACCAATCTAAAATTTCCAAGTGGCGACTCTGAAAATAAATTAAATAATCTCATTTCGACTAATGTCACTTTAATTGGAAAAATCTTTTATATATTCCTTTCGGGGAGTGTACGAAAAGAGGTGTGACACCATCAATGATTGGTGAACCGGCAGATCCATTTGCAACCCCTTTGGAAATATTACTTGAATGGTATTTCTTTCCTGTATTTCAAATACTTCGTACAGTACTCAATAAATTATTGGGGGTTCTTTTAATAGTTTCAGTATCTGCGGGATTATTAACAATACCTTTTTTAGAGAATGTTAATAAATTCCAAAATCCATTTCGTCGTCCAGTAGCGATGACTGTCTTTTTGATTGGTACCACAATCGCTCTTTGGTTGGGCATTGGTGCAACATTACCAATAAATCCCTAACTTTAGGTCTTTTTAAATTTTTTAAAGTGATTCAATTGTAAAATAACACGACATGTGTATATAGGGAATAGTTTCTTCAAAGCGAATTCTCCCTAGATACATCTATTCAATTTAATTCTGAATTTATTTTGAATATATGATATATTAATATATTAATTGTGCTAAATATTTTCAATCTATTTTCACTAAGTAAGTCCAATAGATTTAAAACTTATTTTTTGCTAAATCAATTACGAAATATTTTTCTAAAATGGGATCTAAATAAATGCAATCTCAATCCTTTCGCCTTTTACACCATTCTTCCTTTACCATTCTATATTTACTTGAACCACTTCACCCCGACTTAATACCATATCACACCATCTTCCCTCCTTTTGGGGAGTACTAACATTTAATGCTCTGAAGTTTTACCTGTAGATCATTTACCTCTTCATCTTTAGCATTTTTTCACATCTTCAATGAGTTACTTGCCTTACGATAAACTTTCTGTAACAGAGATAACTGAATTTCTTAAGCACGAGGCTGACACCTAGTGTAACTGGCATACTTAGCACCTTAAGCCTAACTCTGCTCACAGCGCTTGCTAAAGGGAAGCGTGTTTCTTAATGACCTTTAAAGGTTATTCTTCTGTTGTCCATTCTATTATTGCTGGAATATGGTCTCTGAACTTCTCACAATGTCGACTATTATCAAATCCTCTAGTCCCTAATTAATGTTCGGTTTATCTTGTTTACTAGGCCATACTTATTTCTATTACTTGGGGGGGGGGTCTAATTTAGCCTTCTGGTAATCACGTTGGCGTCACCAACTCGTTTCTCGAAATGAGGATATGACTTTATGGCTTATACTCTTTTATTGTATCAACGCATGTCTCCTCTTTTCTTTTCCTTCACTTGACTATAAACTCTATCATCCTGTAATATTTTGATTTACCGTTATCACCCATTTGTCACATCTTACTCATAATGCTTCATTTACTCTTTTCTCATTCTCATGGTAATGTTTCTGTCTATCTTTTCTTGCTCATAATGTTTCTTTCGCTTTTAGCTCCCCTTGCTCCATCGCACTAGTTCTTCAGGTCACCTAACATTCTCTCTATACTAGGGACGGGATTCATACTAAGGCAAATACTTATCCTTTCTAGGATTCTAGTGGCCATCTTCTGAATTTTCTGAATATTCTAATATTCATATCTGGATGTACTATTCTATAGTGCACCACCTGTGTTTCTCACATGGAGAACTATGACCGCGTTCGTAATATCCTTCAGAAATGTCAGCTAGCGCTAACAATCCATCCATCATTTTGGGTTACTCTAACCCAGTTGGATCCCGATATCCCATCCTTCTCTTAAACTATATTTGTTAGCTCTCATAGGGCATAACTGAGATATGTGTGGCCAGTTGTACATATCTTTGTTATTGTTGAAGGTAACTTAGTATGCTTATATTTCTCTACCTGAATTGTAAATACTGATAGTCTTCACTAACTAGGTACCTCGTACCCTTCTTCACCTTGCTTCTATTACCTGTTGAAACTTATACTTTTACCTTTTGATACTCCCATGGCCTGCTACTCGTGGGGTATGTTAGATATTCCTATCCTAAGGTCTTAAGCGAGAAATTTACACATCTGGTATGCATGATCTGATAGGGCCTCAAAATGGGCACGTCATTAAGAACTCTCCTTCTACTAGTGCCCTTATATGTTGCTGTATTAGCCCTCTGGCTAGCTATAATCTTTCTAATTGCAAGCACCTATGTATCATTAGCAAATACAAGTCCTGCTCAAACTCTTATGACTCAACTCTATAGCATGATTTGGATTTGAAGGAAGGGTAACATACTCCTAAAAAAAGATTCTACTAGACGCGACTTATAGACTCCCTAGGACAGAACTGCTCTGATACCAAGTTTGTCACGCCCCAAACCTAGGGAGGCATGGTCGGCACCCGGTGCCATACTCGGCCTGCATGTACGGTTCTGTAACTGTGAACTCTGGAGGGGTATCTCTCAACTTAGGCCGACGAGACCATACTTTGAAGCATTTGAAATAACATATATCTCATCTGAGGGGTAGACTTTGCCCAAAATCTCATCAGGCTAACGAGGCTGCATGAATGTCTACTACCAGCAATACCAAACTGAACATGCACACAGGGTTAGCAAGGCCACACTACTAACATACAAAATATACAGGACTTATCTACAAGCCTCTAGAGATAACATAACTGCATCATGGTCGGGACAGGGCCTCGACCTACCCATCAAATCTATATATACAAAATGGACTCCAAAGTATAAGCCTAGTAACTCGGGGGGAGTGGAGCCTACCAATCAAGCTTATGTTTGGCTCTGTCTACTGAGAAGGTCTATTCAGCTGTCTATCAGGACCTGCAGGCATGGAATGCAGCATCCCGGGCAAAAAGGACGTCACTACGAAATAATGTATCCAGTATGTAAGGCAATAAAATAACTGAAAGATGAAACTGAACTGATAATATAATAAGTGAAAGTAACAGGAAGTCAAAGATAATCCGAAGATATGCTTACTTGCTGATACTGACTCAACTCTCTCAATATAGTGAGTAAATAGTTGCCTGATCCTATAAGGTTCGGTACGTGTAACTACTCGGCCATGGTAGGCTCGCTCACAGGTTTCTCGGCCATACTAGGCTTGGTATCTCGGCCATTCTGGGCTCGCTCGTAGGGGCTGGATCATAGTAGGCTCGGTATATAACTTACCGTCTGATCAAAGGTTGCCCAATAGGGGCCTGCCCACTGATTAAAGCTCGGTGGTGGTGAAAATACTGTAATATTGTGTGTGTGTGTGTGTATGCATATAGACCCTCTGCTCTCTTGACAGAAAGAAGGCAATACTAAACTGAATATAAAGTCCCAATAAGTTAGAATACTATAACTTATGAGACTAGGATAACGTACATGAATTCAGAAATATATACTTTTCTTTATGTCTCGTTATCAAACATATGTAACTAAGGGATTATGCCAAAATGAAGGAAAAGTTTAGCCTTAACATACCTTAAGCCCATTGAGTCCTTAATACCTTCTAAGCAACTCTTCAAACTATTCAATTCAATCTACCATAGAATAAAGAGATTTAAAATTAGTGCTAAGTAAAGGCTAAGTTCGTAACTTACACTAGTAGCTCCTTTACGTAAATTCGGGCAGCATCTCCCCTGTAACAAGGGCCTCCTCACATACTATATACCAACAACAACAACAACCAGAGCAATCCAGCACATATAAGTATCTATAACAAGACACCATATAACAACAACAAGTCACAACTATTTCACGACGAGTGGCAAGCTCGGATTGGAATCTGTATACCCCATATCACCCCTTATAAACTTCTTACATTAACTTAACAGTATCCTTAACATGATAATGAAGTCATTCATCAATAATTCCAGCCTTCTAACATATATTTATAACAAGAAGCAAAATAGTCCACAACTCCAACTATCCTCAGTTAGCAACTTTATTCACTAGTTCATGTCTAGTCCATCCACTAACTTAATCAACATCAAGAACAAAATATACTCACCTCCTACAGTAGCTTCAAGTCGAAATCCAAGATATACTTATCTTACAACAGCCCTCAATGGCAATACAACGCCATAGAAGTGCTAAATTTCACATAAGCTAATCTTAACTTCCAATCTCAAGTTTCATGTGTTTTTTTCATCAATTCAGTTGATAAACCTACAGACATGCATAGAAACAGAAACCATATCATAATCAAGATATTTTTCACAATTTCCAGCCATAACAACATATATACATACATATACACACACACAGACACACACACACACACACACACACACACACACATATATATAGCCTTAAAACAATCCAACAAAAGATAACAACATCTCTTCCCCTTTCAAGTGCTATCTTGTAATCTTTCACTCCAATATCACAACCAACATGTAATTAACCTTAAACACAACCAAACATATGTCAAACATACCTTAGGAATTAGATACTATTCGAACCCTAAGCTTAACTTACCTCACCATCATCCTAATTCACATCACAACACCATCGGGGAGTTATTCTTCACCTTTGGCTAACTTTGATGTTGGATTATGGTGTTTTTTTTTGGAATTTTTTTGGATCCATGGGGGGAACTATTTGGGAGGGTTCGGAGAGTGCAAGGATGGGAAGACGTTGAATAATGATCGAATCTCATCCCAAAAATGAGATAAAAATAGGTGAAGGTCGGCCACCGACCAAGTGGGTCCCATAGGGGCTGCCCGTGCAGTCTTGTGAAAACATGAATATCTCCTACTCCGATATTATATCGATGCCCAGTGTAATGCTTTGAAAGCTAGACTCATAGATCTTCAATTTGGTGGGTGGATCGCCACGTAAATCTAAGTATATTGGGAGAAAAACTCAATGACATTAGACCTAAATTTCAGTAAAACTTATGAAGGTAACTTGTGACTACTTTCAACGACTTTTGTTCCACAACTCACTTGACTTCAAAACTTAACCCACACGACTATCATACGACTACTATAACTCATAACGTAATCTTCTTGTCATGTTATGCACCCTAGTCTCACCCTAAAAGTACGGGTTATAACGTTCCCACAATTCATTGAGAAAAACTCAGTGACATTAGACCCAAATTTCAGGAAAACTTATGAACGTTACTTGTGACTACTTTCAACGACTTTTGTTCCATATCTCACTTGACTTCAAAACTTAACCCACACGACTATCATACGACTATTATAACTCATAACATAACCTTCTTATCATGTTAAGCACCCTAGTCTCATCCCAAAAGTACGGGTTATAACATTCCCAACTTGTCAACTTTCGATGAAACTTATTTTCTTCAATTCGTTTAGCTTCTAAACCTTCCAAACCTCTTGGTACTTCCTTAACACATGTTTTAACTCATCCTTATCTTTTTAAAGGTCCTTAAACTCTCCGGCTTATATTTATTCAATTAAGATGCATTCCGACATAAAAGTATGAGGTGTAACAACATGACTGTTACTCAGTATGAAACCCGGTTTGTTGATCTATCATGCCATGCAGGTATCCTGATCCCTGATGAGAGGAAGAAGGTACGGAGGTTCATAGAGGGTTTTACATATGGCATCAGACTTTAGAGGGCCAGCGAGACAGAGTCTGAGATTCCTTTCACCTAGGTAGTGCAGATAGCCAAGAGGATTGAGCGCATCAAAGGCCAGGTGAGAGAGGCGATCTCTGATAAGAGGCCCTGTCATTTCGGAGGATTTAGTGGTGCCGCATCTGGAGGCAGGGGTTCCTTTGGCAGAGGCCATCCTATTAGGCCGGTACAGTCAGCACTACAGGTCACACAGGGTACATCAGATAGTCGTAGTGCTGATGGGTCTCGTTCTGAGCAGCTAGCACTTAGTGCACTTATGCTCCCGTTATTGCACCACCAATTTAGAGCTATTATAGTGGTTATTTGGGTCATTAGGATGAGTCTCAGATTCAACAACCACGTCGGTCGAGAGGATGCTTTGAGTGCGGGGATGCAGGTCATATTAGGAAGTATTGTCCCAAGATGCAGGGCAGCATGTCACAGCAAGGTACTCGTGCCATGATTCTTGCACGGATTGCTTCACCAACCACTTAACTAGCTAGAGACGGGGGTCCGGTAGCCCGAGGCGGAGGCCAGTCAGTTAGAGGTGGTGGCCAGGTAATGAGAGGTCATCCTAGGGGTGGAGGCCAGTCAGTTGCTAGAGCTCAGCCCCATTGTTACGCATTTCCCACTAGGCCGAAGGCGGAGTAATCCGACGCAGTTATTATAGGTATTATCTCAATCTTTCATTGAGATGCTTCCACATTGTTTGATCTGGGTTCTACATAGTCTTATGTGTCTTTATATTTTACTTCGCATTTAAGTATGACTCGTGATTCCCTTGATATTCCTATTTTGGTTTCTACACCGATTGGAGATTCTATAGTAGTTGATTGGGTGTACAGATATTGTGTTATTACTATTAAGGGTTTATATTATAGTTGATATTCTGCTTCTGAATATGGTGAATTTTGAGGTCATTCTTGGTATGGATTGGTTCTCCCCATATCTCGCTATCATAGATTGCCATGCCAAGACTGTGACTTTAGCAATGCTGGGGTTGCCTAGATTAAGGTTGAGAAGGACCCTTGGTCACTCTACTAGCGGGGCGGTTTCATATTTGAAGGCTCGGCGTATGGTCGTGAATGGGTGTTTCGCATATTTGGCTTACATTCGTGATTCTAGTGTGGAAGTTCCTCCTATAAATTCGATATTGGTTGTGAGCGAGTTTCCGAAGGTGTTTCCTACAGATTTATTGGGTATGCCACCCGATAAGTATATTGACTTTTGCATTGATTTGATTTCTGGTACTCGGCCTATTTCTATTTCACCATACCGTGTGGCTCCAGCCGAGTTGAAGGAGTTGAAGGATCAGTTTTAGGATTTGCTTGATAAGGGATTCATAAGACCTAGTGTTTCACCTCGAGGTGCGCCGGTGTTTCTTGTTAATAAGAAGGATGGATCGATGAGGATGTGTATTCACTATCGATAGTTGAACAAGGTTATTATTAAGAACAAGTACCCATTGCCTAGGATTGATGATTTATTTGAGCAGCATTAGTGTTCCAAGGTGTTTTCCAAGATTGATTTGAGATATGATTACTATCACTTTCGCCGACCGGTCTAGACCATTCTATATTTTGGTATCACTTTTGCCATCCATTTTGTGGGCTGCATATCTATTCTACGGTCCATTATGTGACAGCAGACCTGAGTTCGGAGGGTCCATTTTCCTATTTTTATAACCCAACCCCATTTTGATAAATATCCTTAGGGGCTCATTTTGAAGCAAATGCCTGATGATTTTAGAGAGAGGTAAGAGTATTTTAGAGAGACAAGGAGGAAATCTAGCATTATAATCACCCATTTTTGCACCAATCTTCAAGAATCAAGGAAGTCAATCACTAGATTATCATCTATCCGAGTAAGTCCTACTCCTAAGCTTTCATGCAAGCGGTTATGATTTCAAGTATATTGTGGGGTTGGAAATAGGCCATGCATGTGAAAATAGGTTGTAGTATGTGGGGTTAATGAACCATTTTGGTTAGTTTCTTGTTGAAATTGATTGAGGGAGGACAGGATTACCATTGTAGAGCTTTGTAGTCTATTTTGCATACTAGGTATTTGACAAGATTCCTAAGAGACTTACACCATGGGAATCCTTCTAATTATTAACCGATTTTCGCTATCTTCCTATAGATTGTTATTGCTAGAAGTGTTGGGGCGTTATAGTTACTTAAGAAAAACTCAAGCAAGGAATGTTGGCTAAACTTCTCTCTTGGAATCGAATTCCATGATGTTCCCATAAGTTTCAAGTATGGTTGGCCCAAGTTCCTAATTCCCATGTTCCGAGTTATTCCTTATATATTTGACTATTCCGAATAAGCTTGTGTTGAAAGATATATACTAAAAATGTGCACCAATTCTCCTATCATCATGTGTTTTCCGTCGGGAATGTATCCTAGTGTGGCCAATATGTCGGGATAGTATGATTTCAAACATGTTCAAATTACAAGTTGTTATGCCCAATTGTGAAAGAAAACTCAAATCGCCTATGACCCCTACTGTTCAAATTTATGCTTAAGGCCTTGATTCCAAATTCTCTTATTGATGATGATCTATAAATATGCTTGAAAGTGAAAGAAATGAGAGTAAAAAATAAAACGTGGCCATGGTTGTTGTGACTTGTGCAATTGATTTGAAGTCGTGTTTAAATCATAAATCACCATGCTCTCCTTTATAAATATTTCCAATGTGATTTGAGTTCTTACATACCCATGAGTTGAAATTATGTATTGCCTTTTGGGAAGAAGTATTTCAAAAAGATATGGTGTATTACTCGTTTATGATTCTTAACTTGTGTTGCTATTTCAAGTCATTATGCTCCATACTTTGAAAAGGAATCTATTGTGTTTAAAGTCTTAACTACTGATGAACTTAAAGTTATGATTTCCGAAATATTCTATATGTTAATGTTTGTGATGATAATCATGGAAAGTCAAGAAATGAAAAG
Organism: Nicotiana obtusifolia; assembly: GCA_002018475.1. Lineage (NCBI taxonomy): Eukaryota > Viridiplantae > Streptophyta > Magnoliopsida > Solanales > Solanaceae > Nicotiana > Nicotiana obtusifolia. Next base: position 50,923 of record MCJB01033846.1, on the reverse strand, counting down.
TGTGAAATAATGATGTTGTGAGTAGCTAAAAGTGCTAATGAGGCTATATATATGGTATGGAAGGTTACAAGGTGAATGTATTTGTATTTATGTTTCCTTTGTGTGCAAAGCAAAAAAAATATTTTTGGGAGTATCGTTAGTCACTGAGGAAGGGTAGGTTTAAATAACCTAACTCCGAAACTACATGTGCCGGTGTAGAATAGCATTGTGATTATTCCCCTTATTTGGGATGAGAGTGATGTGATGAGGATATTTTCCTTAATTGGGATGAGATGATTGCTAGCAAAGGGTGATGTCAATTCACACGACATTGTGGTGAGATGGCCTACCCGATCGGGCCGAGATCGGACGCCATGCCGCATACATGGTGGTGATTGTGATTGTGATTACACCTCCACCCGCACACATTGGGGTGAGGCGATGGGGCCGCTTTCTATACATATTGTGATTGTGATTACACCTTCACCCGCACACATTGGGATGAGGGGTGGGGCCGCTTTGTCTATAGATTATGATTGTGATTACACCTGCACCTGCATACATTGGGGTGAGGCGGCGGGGCCATTTTGTGAAGAGAATGTGATTGTGATTACACCTCCACCCGCACACATCGGGGTGAGACGGCAGGGCCGCATTGTGTAGAGATTGTGGTTGTGATTACACCTCCACCTGAATACATTGGGGTGAGGCGGCGGGGCCGCTTTGTGTAGAGATTGTGATTGTGATTACACCTCCACCCGCACACATTGGGGTGAGGCAGCAGGGCCACTTTGTGTAGAGATTGTGATTGTGATTATGACTGTGATTGGATGTCTTTGGGTGAGACGGCCTAGCTAACCAGGTCGTGATTAGACTCCGTGCTAAAATCACGGTGGTATATTGGTACTAATGATCTCCCAACCAAAAATAATATTATTTTCGTACTTTGAAATTTTTTTTGTTATAACCTGACGTTGGGATATCATTGATTGTTACTTGTTGCTTCCACGGTTTTCCCCTTCTTATATTGGATTTTTATTTCGAAAGCGAACATTTGGCTTTGCATAATAATACTATTCCATAGGTACTAACGTCCCTTTTGCCCGGGGTGCTGCATCTTCAATGGATGCAGGTGGTTCATCAACAGGCGGTCATGATTCTCGTTAGCATGTGATGTCGTATTTTAGCACCGACACACCATCGTTTTTTAGCACGGAGTCCGATCTCAGCCCGACCGGCTAAGCCGTCTCACCCTGAGATATACACTCACAATACCACCATGTGCGCGGCATGGCGTCCGATCTCAGCCCGATCGGCTAAGTCGTCTCACCATAATGCTGTGTGGGTCGACATCACATCACATCTCGCTAGCAATAATCTCATCCCATTTAATGGGAAACATCTCAACACACCAATCTCATCCCATATAAGGGTAAATAATCTCATCACATTAACACAGGGATTTGCCCCACAATCACTTCTACACCGGCAAGTGTAGTTTTGGAGTTAGGTTATTCTGAGCTACCCTTCCTTGGTGGCTAAACGATACTCCTAAGGCATTTATTATTAAAAGTGCTTACCACTCAATTCGTATTCTTTTACATGTCATTCATTTTATTGACATCATTGGCCATAACACGATTTCATTCTTGGCATGTTGGCCATATTTCTAAATTCATGCCCACTGTTTCACTTTCCGTCATTATCATGGATAATCAGCAACACGGCCTTTCAAATTAAGACTTTAAACACATACTTGAGCAACTTTAGGGTCTTAGGCACATGTTACTTCTTACACAATTGACTTTGATAGTTTTCATAAAAATTCACGCTTTTAAATCGTAACATAGTAACACACAGCCCATACTTAAACCACATTCTCAAACATTAACTCAACATTACAAGAATCTTTGAAATAAATATTGAATGCATAATTATTTTGACAAAAGGCTTATTTGACAAAAATTCAATTTATATAGAGTATCCCAAGACTTACAAGGACATTGTGGGGTTCAATTCTAAGAGAAGAGGTTAGCCAACAAACCTTGCCTCGAGCTTTTTAATTTCCTAAAATATTCCGGAAATCCTAGCCACTTCGATCTATTTAGAGATATAGTAAAATTGAACAAAATTAGGAAGGAGTTCATTGTTCCAGCTAACTTGAGCATTTTATCAAACTCTAGGTGCGCATTAAGGTTTCAAGATCCTCCTATGGTGGATTCTTTCACCCCACTATCCAAAATTCACCCAAAAGAGTACAACAATCCTCCCACTACCCTTGATGGTAATGCATGTAAAAATAAACAACTCCCACACTCAAGAATTGCTTGAATTATTACCTATTTTCAATTAGAATCATGAAATTGAGGGATATGGAATAGAAACTTACCGCTAGGATGAAGACCTAGTGAATTCTCCTTGCAAATTCTTAAACTTTGAGCAAGAATTGATGGATGATGAGCTTAGGAACTCCCTCTCTCACTCTATGTCACTCCCTCTCTCTAGAAATATATGTTTTTCCCCTTTAAAATGATCCCCAAGCGTATTTTATAAGAATAGGGTCGGGTTCAAAAGTTAGAAAAATAGGAGCCCCGTCACATACCTGCGGCCGCATATGCGACCACATAATGCTTCTGTTGTCCGCACAATGGGCCGCATAATGGCCCCCGGAACTGGGCACTTCTGCCCAACTCTACAACTGCTCTGCGGTCCACACACCTATTCTGCGACCGCATAATGCGCCACAGAACCTCCCTCCAGAAAATTTTACGTTGGGTCTGTGATGGGTTATGCTGCCTACATAATGATTATGCGGCCGCATAAAGGACTGCATAATGGTCCAAAATTTTGCCCCAGTTTTTTGCTTCAATCGATGGCAGATCTGTGGGCATATTGGATAGAAGGCATCTAGCAAGCTTGCTTAACCGAGGTATCTCGATTGGGTGTCGGTCGCGCTCCCCGAGGTCAGGGCATGACACTAGTGTTCAAGCCTTATTTGGATTCCTTTGTGATTTTCTTCATTGATGATATTTTGGTTTACTCCTGTAGTAGGAAAGAGCATGAGCAGCACCTGCGGATTCTACTTTAGACTTTGAAGGATCGACAATTTTATGCCATGTTTTCAAAGTGTGAGTTCTTATTAGAATCAGTCACCTTCTTGGGTGATGTTATGTCTTTTGATGGTATCAAGGTGGATTGTAAGAAGATAGAGGCAATTCACAATTGGCCTAGACCTACTTCAGCAATAGAGATTCGAAGCTTTTTGGGTTTGGCGGGCTACTATCGCCTGTTCGTGGAGGGGTTTTCATCTGTCTCATCCCTATTGACCAAGTTGGCTCAGAAAGGTGCTCTTTCAGATGTTCTGATGAGTGCGAGGAGAGCTTTTAGAAGCTCAAGACTTCCTTGACTACAACCCATTGTTGGTGTTGCCCACAGGTTCGGGATCTTACACTGTGTATTGTGATGCACTGAGTATTGGGCTTAGCACAGTATTGATGTAGGATGGTATGGTGATCGCTTACGCATCTCGTCAGTTGAAGGTCCATGAGAAGAACTAAAATGTGCATGATTTGGAGGTAGCAGCTATTGTTCACGCGCTCAAGATTTTGAGGCACTATCTATATGGCGTGCCATGTGAAGTCTATACCGATTATCGGAGTCTCCAACATCTATTCGAGAAAAAGGATCTTAATTTGAGGCAGTGGAGATGGTTAGAGTTACTGAAAGACTATGATATCACCATGTTATATCATCCGGGGAAGGCCATTGTGGTGGCCAATAGCTTGAGCAGGAAGGCGGACAGCATAGGCAGTTTGGCATTTATACCGGAGTGGAAATGGGAGCATGTCACTATGGACTTTGCGGTAGGCTTACCACGAACCTTGAGGAAGTATGATGCTGTTTTGGTCATCAGGGATCAATTGACCAAGTCGCGCACTTCATCCTAGTGATGTCTTCTAACTTTTCAAAGCGGTTGGCTCAGATTTACATCCGGGAGATTATTCGCCTGCATGATGTGCCCATTTCTATCATCTCATATTGCGGCATACAGTTCACTTCATACTTTTAGAGATCTATGTAGCTTGAGTTGGGCATGCAGGTTGAGCTGAGTACCGCATTTTACCCTGAAACAGGCGGGAGATACGAGCGGACCATTCAGATTTTGAAGGATATGTGAGGGCATGCTCTAGTTATTTAGGCGGCCAGTGGAACTAGTTTCTACCTATAGTGGAGTTTGCCTACAACAACAGCTATCAGTCGAATTTCCATATGGCTCCGTATGAGGCATTATATGAGAGGCGATGTCGTTCTCCGGTCAGTTGGTTTGAGCTCGGTGAGGCTAGATTGTTGGGCACATATTTGGTTCATGATGCTTTGGAGAAGGTGAAATTGATTCAGGAGCAGCTTCATACAGTACAGTCCAGGGAAAAGAGTTATACTAATAGGAAGGTTTGCGATGTGGATTACATGGAGGGTGAGAAGGTTCTTCTCCAAGTTTCTCCTATGAAGGGCGTGATGCGATTTTGTAAGAAGGGCAAGTTGAGCCCGAGGTTTATTGGTCGACTTTGAGATCTTGGAGAGAGTTGGAGAGGTTCCTTGTAGGCTCGCATTGCCTCATAGCCTAGCAGGGGTACATTCGGTATTTCATGTTTCCATGATTCAGAAGTACCATAAGGATAGGTCACATGTTTTAGACTTCAGCACGGTGCAGCTTGTTGAGAACTTGACCTATGAGGAAGAGTCGATGGCTATTCTAGACCAACAAGTCCAAAAGTTGAGATCTAAAGATATTCCTTCTGTGAAAGTGTGTTGGAGAGGTCAGCCGATTAAGGAGGCTACTTGGTAATCCGAGTCCGACATGAGGAGTAGATACATGCTTACCAGTCCAGGTACATTTCTATGTCCATTTGAGGACGAACATTTTTTTGGGAGGTGGAGAATATAACGACTCGATAGGTCATTTTGAGTACTAGCTTTTCACTTTGTGTTTAGAGACCATTAATAGCTCAATTTGGTGATTTATGACTTGTGTGCATGGTACCTATCGATTTTTGAAAAGTTTAAATGCATATTTTTAAAGAAACTGTGATTTTTGACTTTGAAAATGGCTAGAGTTGACCATGCTCAACGTTTTTGGTAAATGACCCCGCATCAGTGTTTTGATGATTCGATTAGGTTCGTATGATAATTTTGGACTTGTATACATGTTTGTTTGGGGTTCAGGGTGACCCAAGGCTTTTTCGGCACTTTGTGGAAAGTTGGAAATTTGAGTTTGAACTTTGAAAATTTTGAGTTTTGATGATCGGTTCTTGATTTTAGATGTTATTTTGATGATTTGAGCTTGCGAGCGAGTTTGTATGATGTTATTACACTTATGTGAATGTTCGGATTGGAGCCCGACGGGCTCGGGTGAGTTTCAAATAGGTTGCGGACTGTTTTTGCGTAGTTGAAGTATTGCTAGTGTGCTGGGCTACAGATCTTGCATTTGCAACGCTGGGCAGGGGCAGGGAAACTTCACTTTTGCAAAGTTTGGGTCGCTTTTGCGAACTGGGTGATTGTCGCAATTGCTATAGTTGTGTCGCGTTTGCAACACTAGGCAGTGGTTAGACAACTTTATGCGAAGCTTTGTTCACTTTTGCGAGAAATTGGACCTTTGCAAATGCGAAGGTTTAGTCGCATTTGCGACATCTGGGAGGCTTAGGCACTGGTCGCTTTTGCGATTAGTGGTTCGTATTTGTGGATTCATTTTTTAAATTTGGACTCCATAGAGGCGATTTTTGGAGCAATTTCTTCCCAATTTCTTCGCATTTAATTTTTATTACTTTTTTCATGAATTTCATTATTAAATCTATTCATAGAGTAGAAATTGGGGGTTTTGGGTAGAAATTATGAATTTTATAAAATTGAGATTTAGACCTCAAATTTAGGTAGGATCTCAAAACAAATCACATATTTGGACTCGAGGATGAATGGGTAATCGGGACTTTATCTTAATTTTGAATTTTGAACAGGTGGACCTGGCTTGAGTTTTTGTTGACTTTTCCAATTATATTAAATGTCGAGCCTTTTTCGTATGAGGATAGTTTCTAAAACTTGTTTGAACCATAATTGACTAGATTTGGGTAGTTTGGAGGTTTCTCCTAAAGTAAAAGTCGTGTTGGATTGTTGATTATTGTGGTTAACCTTGATTTGAGAGAATTAGGACATGATTGTTCTATTTTCTACGTGATCTATGTGTGCGGACGGCGTATATGCAAGGTGATGAGTGTATATGTGTCATGAGTTTAAGCATGCGGGGTGTATTACTTTATTTTACGTCTTTAATTATACCATGTCTTTACTTATTTCATGTTATTACCTTTTAGGTGCCCATAGTTGATACATGCTTTACTTGATATATGTGTCCTCACTTATTACATGTCCTTAATTGTTTCATGTTCTACCTTATTTCATGAGTTTAGCTATTGTACGCCTTTATTTGTTACCTGCTCTCACATGTTGTTAGATAGATGTTTTTACTTGTTTCATGCCTTTATTTTCCTTAATTCCTTTACTTGTTTCCTGTTTCACTCTACTATGTTATATCAAATTGTCTTAGAGAATTAGGCATTTTACATCCCTTTTCTATTATGTTGTGAGATTCACTATATTTCATTCTTACTAATATATTGGATCGGGTTACATACCACAACAATATATTATATAGGTCGGGTTGCACACTGTAACACGTCGTACCATGGTGTTAGGATACGTCGTACTAATCCATGTGAGTTGGAGAGGATTAAGGTCGTACATGAAGTTGTAGATGTAAGACCCCGTAAGTTTGACGAATTTCGAAAACATTATATAGTGCCTTGATACGATACTTAATTTTAAGTGAAATATTCTTTTTGTAAATATTGGATAAATGTGGTTTTCTAAAGTTATTAGTATACTATTTTTTTGGGTAAGTTCTTAGCTAATACATGATATGAGGAAGTTTATAAATGAAATTTTCTTTATAATAAGAATAAAAGTTATTTTCTCATAAGAAAGTTATCTTTTTACCGTTTTAAGAATTAATAGTACGGAAAAATTGAATTTTTAATATTAAAGTGGAAAAACTAGAATCTATATGTTTTTATCAATAACTTCATCTTTATGAAATATTAGTATATGTCTTAATTTATAAGATACCTATGATTTACTATAAATAACTAGGACACTAAAAATTGGACAATGAAGTAAAGATATTTTTATGTACATGAAGTATTAAAATATAGAGATAAGTATATGTTAGATATCTTTTGTATTAGTAGGCAATATTTGTTACAAAAATAGGCCTCCCACCGCCAATGCATGGAAGCCAAGCATTAAATGTCCATTTGCGTTAATTTTGATAGAAGTTACTTATAACAATTACTCTTCATTTTGTGTGGAGAATGAAACAACAACATTTAGTAACACTTTTAGTTAATGATTCATTCTTTTATTTGGGGGATTCATGCCTAACACCGTGAGGGTAAGTTATTTTGGAATAAGAAAATGTTGGTAGTAACCCCGGTTCTCACTTTGAGGATAATTCTTTTGAAGGCGATCCAAGTTTGATTCTTCATCTCCGACCTTCTACGAGCTCGTATGAGCAATTAAGGTATGTTAAGGCTAATCTTCTTTTGGCATGATCCAAGCAACGAAACGTAAACGTAATTGTGACGACCCGGCTAGTCGTCTCGTGAGTTACCGCTCCGTTTTTTCCATTTTCCGTCTCATTATGCTTCGTTATTCATGTTTTATGTGATCGAGTTGAGTAGTTTGCGTTAGGAGTGAGTTGGTAAGAAATGAGACACTTAGTCTCTTTTAAGAAGGTTTAAGTTGGAAAAGTCAACCGGATGTTGACTTATGAGTTAGAGGGCTCGGATGTGAGTTTCGATAGTTCGGTTAGCTTCGGGAGGTGATTTATGACTTAGGAGTGTGATCGGAAATAGTTTTGGAGGTCCGGTGTAGAGTTAAGCTTGAATTGGTGGAGTTAGTATTTTGGCGATTTCGGTTGTTAGGCGAGATTTTGATCCGAGGGTCGGAATGGAATTCTGAGAGTTGCTATAGCTTCGTATGGTTATTTCGGACTTAGGCGTATGTCCGGATTTGAAATTGGAAGTCTGTAAGACAATTCAACGCATTTTGGCGAATGTTGGAAAATAGAAGATTTTTGAAAAGTTTGACCGAGGAGTTGACTTTTGATATCGGGGTCGGAATCCAGTTCTGAAAATCTTCATAGGTCCGTTATGTTAGTTATGACTTGTGTGCAAAATTTAAGGTCAATCGGACTCAATTTGATAGGTTTCGGCATCGAATGTAGAAGTTGAAATTTGTTAGTTTCATTAGGCTTGAATTGGGGTATGATTCGTGTATTTAGCGTTGTTTGATGCGATTTGAGGCCTCGACTAAGTCCATATGATGTCTTAATATTTGTTGATATATTTGGTTGAAGTCCCGAGGGCCTCGAATGGATTTTGGATGGTTGATGGAGTTTAACTTGGGCATTTCAAGAATGTGTCGATGTCGTCTCTTCAAGAATAAATGGTATCATAATATGAAACTGGGCTCCAAATTCAGTTTTAATTGAAGCATTAGATCCGTATCGCAATTTCGGAGTCATAGCAAAAAGAATCGTCCAATTTGGACATCGTATGAGAAAGTTATGCCTATTTCTGTGCCAGGAATTATGTGGCTACTGGAACTAGCGCCACAGGCAGCGCCTGGCGCCACTGTGGCGCCCGAGGTAGAAAACACTATAAAAACGGGGGGTTTTGGCCATTTTGACAAAAATAGAGTTGGGGGAGCTCGGTTTGGACGATATTTAGAGGGGTTTCCACAAATTTGAAGGAGGTAAGTGTTATATATCATAAATCCTTCATAGATCATGATTCCATACTCATTTACATCATGAATTCATGAATCTATGGAAGAAAAATCAAATTTTTTTACCAAATCTTCCAAGAATGAAAATTTAAGATTTGAAAGCCAATCAGATGTCGGAATTTGATCATTTTTGTATGGTTGAACTCGTTGGGAGATAAGGAACCCGTTGATGTGAAAATTTCTGAACTTTGAGAAGTGGGCCCGGCGCTCGGGTTTTGCTAATTTCGGGATTTCTTGGTATTTTTGGTTGTTTTCGCTTGGGCTTTGTTCCCTCAACATATTGTGACATAATTGTTCTGAATTTGGATAGATTCGACGCACGTGGAGGCCAATTCGTAGGGCAAAGGCGTCGTGGGCTAGAAATTTAGCCGGTTTGAGGTGAGTAGTGATTGTAAATGATGTTCTGAGGGTTTGAAACCCCGGATATTGCACATCATAATGCTATATTGAAGTGAGGCACACGCTCGATGATGAGCGTGGGGTCGTTTACTACTGGGGATTGTGACATGGTCCATCCCGATTGATGATTTTACTACGCAATTGATTGAAACTTACTTGTTACCATCTTGTTTGGGGCTGATTGCCATATTTGGGCTTCGTGCCAATTGTTTGAACCCTCCGGGGATTTTTATCACTATTTCCTCACTATTTGTACTTATTGCTTGAACTCAGTCATGTTGTTTCCACTGTTGTACAACTCAGTCATTTTTTACTCAGTTTTGAGATTTACACAATATTTTAAATGATATTTTGGGCTGAGAACTACTGTTTTACTATGCCCGAGGGGCTTGTGATGATTTTCTGACTCAGTGCGGCCGAGGGCCTGAGATACTTTATGTGCCACGAGGTGGCTTGTGATTGATATGAGGCCGAGGGCCTGAGATACTCTATGTGCCACGAGGTGGCTTGATATAGCGCTTGGGCCGTAAGGGGCCCCTCCTGGAGTCTGTACACCCCCAGTGAGCGCAGGGTACCCAGAGATATTACAGTTGGTAACAATGACAACTGGTAACCAGAGCTGTGAGATTGATACTGAGCCCAGGGATAATACAGTTGGTAACAATGACAACTGGTAACCAGAGCTGGGGAGATGTTACTGTTTTAAATGATATTGAGCCCAGGGATGTTGCAGTTGGTAACAATGGCAACTGGTAACCAGAGCTGGGAAGATTTTTAAATGATTTCTTACTGATTTACTGTTTTCAAGTAATGGTTTTACTGCAATGCATTGCCTTGTGCTCTACGTGTTTCCTTACTTTCAGTCATTATTTATATGTATTACTCACTGAGTTGGAAGTACTCACATTACTCCCTGCACCATGTGTGCAGATTCAGACATTATTGATTCCGCTCCGAGGCATTGACTACGACTGTCAAAGCGGTGATTCAGAGATTACGAGGTAGCTGTTGGCGTCCGCAGCCCCGTATCTCTTTTATCTTGTTGTTTCCACTATCTTCAAACAATTTTGCCAAAGATATTTTAATAGTAATCTTATTATTAGGATTTTCATTAGTTGCTCATGACCTTGAGAGACCCCGGTTTGGGCTGTTGTTGGGATGGTTCACTATGTTTTTCCGCAAATGACTGCTATTAAGCTGTGTTGTGATTGTTCTCTTGTTAAATTAACTGCTTAAAATGAGTTATGGTTTGAATTGGCTGGCCTTGTCTTCACGAGAGACACCATCACAGCCGGGTTTGGGATTTGGGTCATGACAGTAATATTATTCCATAATGATTCTATTCTTAGTAGTTAAGGATGTCTATTTTATTCATTCCTATGAAATGTGATACAAAGCATGTCTAAGTATGTTCCTAAGTCTCTATTGAGGCATACGATAAAGATGTTAATGTTCATAATGTAGTGTTATATGCATCTTCATTTACCACCGAGCTACGGCCGGTTGGGAAGTCATGCATCTTCATATACCACCGAGATACGGTCGATTGAGCAGTCATGCATCTTTATTTACCACTGTGCTACGGCCGGTCGGGCAGTCATGCATTTACCACCGTGCTATAGCCGGTCGGGCAGTTATGCATTTACTATCGTGCTACGGACGATCGGGCAGCCATGCATTTACCACCGTACGACGGCCGGTTGGGCAGTTACCATTGATCAGTTGGGCAGTCATGCATCTTTATTTACCACCGAGCTACGACTGGTTAGGTAGTCATGCATCTTCATTTACCAACGTGCTACTGCCGGTCGGGCAGTCATGCATTTACCACCGTGCTATGGTAGGTCGGTCAGTTATGCAATTACCCCCGTGCTACGGCCGGTGGGCCAGTCATGCATTTACCATCGTGCGACGGATGGTCGAAAAGTTACCATAGATCAGTCGGGTAGTCATGTTACGATATGGATAATAGTCCCAAAGAGAGGAATTATTTATATATATATATATATATAAATATATATATATATATATAATTAGTTTGCATATACGATGGCACTTCAGAGGTTTAGGTTGATTCTTATATCTCTCTCATTAATGTTGACTTATTGTTATGTTTCATTTCTGCTTTACATACTCGGTACCTTATTCATGCTGGCATCCTTTTTGTTATGGATGCTGCATTCATGCCTGCAGGTGTAGATAATTAGTTTGACGAGCCTTCATAGTAGACAAGGTTAGCATTCAGCGAAGAATCGGTAAGACTCCACTTCATTCGGAGTGCAGCCAAGTCTATAAGTCATCGTGTCGGAGTTTTGCTATAGTCTTATGGGTAGGCAGGGGCATGTCCCGAACATGTTTCGATGTCAAATACTCGTATAGGCTTTGTAGACACATGTTCATTGTGTACAGCATGTCAGAGGCCTTGACGACCCGTGTGTATTCATATTGTGTGTACGATGGACCGCTGAAATAACGTTTGTCCACCTACAGTTATGCATTACGAGTTGTGGCCATGTTGGCCCATGATGGTTACAGAGAGAATGAGTTAATCCAACTCAAACTATGTATGTTCTAGTTTTCGTTGAACTATCATGAGTTACAAAGTGACTCGCTCGGCCAGTACGGCACCAGGTGCTTGCCACGCCTCCCTAGGTTTGGAGCGTGAAAAAGTGGTGTCAGAGCAGGTCGTGTCCTAGGGAGTCTACAAAGTCATGCCTAGTTGAGCCTTACTTATGGGTGTGTTGCACGTCACATTTATAATTGAGAGGCTATAGGGCATTTAGGAAAGATTACCCTTCTTTTGTTTCCAGATCGTTCCATAGAGCTGAGTTGTAAGAAGTCAGTATGAGCTTCCACCGGATTTTGTACGCACCAGAGGTGCAAGTATTATACTAGAGCTTTAAGGCGTGGATGTGAATTCCACCTATGTGGAAGGGAAGTTATGAAATCAATAGAAGATACGATGTGTGATTTAAAGGTAAGTAAGATAAAGGTGAAGAAGGCACGACATACTCAAGTATAGAAGGTTGTGAATAGTCTAGCATTAGATAGAGGGCTAGAAATGCCGTGATTCAATATCTAGAAATGATAGTGGTGTCTTCAGTGGCATATCTTCCAGCCTATGGTTTCTAGGTACAGAGAGGTGTCGATATGATAGAAAAGAAGAGTTAGAGGTGACATGATGTCTCGCTTGAAGTTCTAAATTAACCTAAGGAATCTCTGGTGCTAGCAAGTTAAATGAAGGTTGCAAGTAGTATGAATAGATATGTGTAGGCCACCAGCAAAAGTATAGTAGAGTGAAAAGATTTTAGGTAGACACGAGTAAGGATAAAAAAGGTGAGTGAGGAGCTGACGAGAAAAGGTAAGGCCTCGGGATTAAGCCCACCAAAACAAGAGAGCTGATGTTTTTCATAAGTTATAGAAAGCTTAGTATAGCCTGAATGAACTTGAAGGAATTTAAGATTAGGAGCATTAAGTAGAGATGGAATGCCGCCCTGGTAGTAGAATAAGAGTGTAAGTGTGATAAATGATAAGAAGATGATGTTTAGGAATATAGTCTTTGATTGAAGTAATGATTCAACGGGAAAGGATTTCATGAATTGCAAGGGATTAGAATATCTCCCATAAGATGAATCACATTATGCTATGAAATACTAGTACTGACATATAGTATCATCCCTAAGGTGGATCTGGCAAATAACTTCAAATGTTCGCCGATGAGACGTGAGCCCTAGTGATAATGTATTGTGTAAGAAGTTTCAAATTATCAGTAGTGGATTATAGATCAACATTAAGATAAATCAACAATAGATGGATAAAAGTTCCATAGTATGAGATGAGATTAAGATGTCATTCTTAAGATGAACAGTAATGAGGAAGCATTAAAGGACATAGATTTATACATATAGGATAAGCAGCGATAGAGTAACCTAGAATTGGCTAGCAGACCTCGGTATAATAAATTGAAGTAAGTGTTATGGGATCGTATGACCTACCTAGATACAGTAAAGCCATAAGGATAGATAATCCAGGCTATGAAATAGAAACAGAGTGTAATATCTTTCAGCAAATTTCAAGACAGTGATGCATGACAGCTAAGTGCAGCAGTAATGAAATCAAATGCAGCCTCTCATGGCCACAGTCACTCCGCCCTCCCATTCATTTAGTCACTCCGCATCGACACTCGGCACTTGGCACTCGCACTCAGTAGGTACTTACGCTCACTGGGGTGTATACAGACTCCGGAGGGGCTCCTTCAGCCCAAGCGCTATATCAAGCCAACCATGGCATAAATCAATGAACCTCGCTGCGGCGTGCAGCCCGATCCCATATATATTTATAGCCATAAGGCTCGTTGCGACGTGCAACCCGATCCACATATACACAACCATAAGGCTTGTTGCGGCGTGCAACCCGATCCACATATACACATATCACTCACAGTTCGGCACTCAGGCCCCAACTGAGTCTCCAACCTCTCCAGTCTCTCGGGCTCTCAGATATCGTGAAAATCAGCCCAAACAGAAATGATGTAATATATCAACAAGGAACAAAAGATGCTGAGATATGATATGCGAGTAAAATGGAGACTGAGTACAACAGCAATTTAGCAGACAATTTAACATGTAATACGGTCTTTGAGGGCCCCTTTCAGTACCAACACATGTCCTGAGCATGATTTCTAATAGGACTTTCAGCTAAATTTCTATATCACGTGAAGGATTTACAGATATCAACATATTAATCATCTATACGGTTCCATGGAATGGACCAAGTCCCAATTCCTGCGGTGCACGCCCACACCTTGGTCACCTAGCATGTGAGTCACCTCAAAACCAACCACAAGACACAAAATACGGGGTTTCATACCCTCAGAACCAGATTTAGAACTGTTACTTACCTCAATCCGAGCAAATCTCTACTTCAACACACCTTTGCCTCGCAAATCGGCCTCCAAATGTCCCAAATCTTGCCACAAATAGTACAATACAATCAACACGGGTTAAAGGAATCAATTTCACTAGAAATACAAAGTTATTAATAAACAATCAGTAATCGGATCAAAGCCGGCCCCCCGAGCCCACGTCGTGAAATCCGACAAAATTCAAAAAATTCGAACACCCATTTGACGACGAGTTCACCCATACCAAAAATTACTCAAATCCGATACCGAAATCCCAATCAAAACCTTAAAATCTAGCCTAAGGACTTTTCTCCATTTTACCCAATTTTCCACCCCAAATCACTGATATAATGGTGAAATCAAAGGCATAATCATGAAAATTGATCAAAACTAGGTAAGAATCACTTACCCTAAACAACCACGTGAAAATATTTCCAAATATTTCCTTCCACCAAGCTCAAAATGTTAAAAATGAAGCCAAAATTGCGAACCCTTGTCTTAAATAATCTGGTCAGGCTTTTCGCTTCTGCGGACGCTCAGCGGCATTTGCGGCGTCACAGAAGCAACAAAACACCTGCTTCTGCGGTGATCCACCGGAGCTGGGCAAAGTCTTCTTCTATGCCCATCACTCCGCTCCTGCGACCACGCAGGTGCGGAAAAATCTTCGCACCTGCGACCACTGTCCTTCCCAAGTCTAGCCGCATCTGCGCCCCACATCTCGCACCTGCGGCCAATGTTCTACAGGTGCGATTCCACCAGAAAGCTTCAGCTTCAGCAATCTTCAAACTCAAAAATCGATCCGTTAACCATCCAAAATCAACCCGACGCCCCCGGGACCTTAACCAAACATACCAACTAGTCCCAAAACACGATACGAACTTAGTCGAGCCCTCAAATCACCTCAAACAACTTCAAAAACACGAATTGCACCCCAATTCAAGCCTATTGATGCTAAGGAAATTCAACTTCTACAAACGACACCGAAATCTATCAAATCACGTCCGGTTGACGCCAAATTTTTCACACAAGTCACAAATGATACCATGGACCTACTCCAACTTTCGAAATCGGAATCCAACCCCGATATCAAAAAGTCCACTCCCCATCAAACTTTCCAAAAATTCGATTTTCGCCATTTCAATGCTTATTCCTCTACAAACCCCCAAATCACAATCCGGACACGCTCCTAAGTCCAAAATCATCCAACGGAGCTAACATAACCATCAGAACTCCATTCCGGAGTCGTTTACACATAAGTCAACATCCTGTCGACCATTTCAAATTATGCTTTCAACCACGAGACTAAGTGTCTCAATTCATTTTGAAATCAATCCGGACCCGAACCGACTACCCTCGGCAAGTCACATAATAGTTATAAAGTACAAAATGGGGGGAACAGGACTACCACTCTCAAAACAACCAACCAGCTCGTTACATCCTCCTCCTCTTAAACAAACATTCATCCTCAAACAGGTCTAGAAGCGTACCTGGAGTCTCAAATAGGTGTGGATATCTGCTCCGCATCTCCTACTCGGTCTCTTAAGTAGCGTCCCTAACTAGCCGACCTCTCCACTGCACCTTTACTGAAGCTATGTCCTTTGACCTCAGCTTCTGAACCTGCCGATCCAAAATAGCGATCGGTTCCACATCATAAGTCAGATCGCCATCCAATTGAACTGTGCTGAAATCCAAAACATGAGACGGATCGCCGACATACTTCCGGAGCATAGAAGCATGAAACACTGGATGCACACTCGACAAACTAGGTGTCAAGGAAAGCTTGTAGGCCACCTCCCCAATCCGCTTAAGTACCTCAAACGGCCCAATGAACCGAGGGCTCAACTTGCCCTTCTTCCCGAACCTCATAACACCCTTCATGGGTGAAACCTTGAGCAGTACCTTCTCCCCAACCATGTAAGCAACATCACGGACCTTCCTGTCGGCATAACTCTTCTATCTAGATTGCGTCGCGCGAAGCCGCTCCCGAATAATCTTATCCTTGTCCAAGGCATCCCGGACCAAGTCAGTACCCAATAGCCTAGCCTCACCAGGCTCAAACCAACCCACCGGAGATCTACACCCTCTCCCCGGTAAAAGCCTCATACGGAGCCATCTGAATGCTCGACTGGTAGTTGTTGTTGTAGGCAAACTCCGCGAGTGGCAGAAACTGATCCCAAGAACCCCAAAATCAATGACACAAGCGCATAGCATATCCTCCAATATCTGAATAGTACGCTCGGAATGTCCGCCTGTCTAAGGTTGAACGTTGTGCTCAGCTCAACCTGGGTACCCAACTCTCATTGCACGGCTCTCCAAAACAACGATGTGAACAGCGTGCCCCGATCTGAAATGATGGACACCGGCACGACCTGAAGGCGAACAATCTCTCACATGTAAATCTCAGCCAACCACTCTGATGAAGTAGTCCCAACTGGAATGAAGTGCTCGGACTTGGTAAGCCGATCCACAATCACCCAAATAGCATCGAACTTCCTCGAAGTCCGTGGGAGCCCAACTACAAAATCCATGGGGAACAGCTCCCATTTCTACTCTAGAATCTCTAACCTCTGAAGCAATCCGCCCGGTCTCTGATGCTCATACTTCACCTGCTGATAGTTGAGGCACCGAGCTACAAACCCCACTATATCTTTCTTCATCCCCCCCACCAATAGTGCTGCCTCAAATCCTAATACATCTTTGCGGTACTGGGATGAATGGAGTATCGTGAACTGTGAGCCTCCTGGAGAATCAACTCATGCAACCCATCTACATTAGGCACACATAGCCTGCCCTGCATCTGTAATACACCGTCATCTCCAGTAGTGACCTACTTGGCATCACCATGCTGAACTGTGTCCTTAAGGACTAGCAGATGGGGGTCATCATACTGACACTCCTTGATAAGATCATAGAGAGAAGACAGAGAAACCATGCACGCCAGCACTCTGCTCAGCTTGAAACATCCAATATGACGAACTGGTTGGCCAAGGCCTGAACATCCTAGGCTAATGGCCTCTCTACTACTGGTAGATATAATAAATTGCCCAAACTCTCCGCCTTGCGACTCAAGGCATCGACCACCATATTGGCCTTCCCATGATGATAGAGAATGGTGATGTCATAATCTTATGCAACTCCAACCATCTCCGCTGCCGCAAGTTAAGGTCCTTTTGTTTAAACAGATGTTGTAGACTCCGGTAATCGGTGAAAGCCTCACAAGGGGCACCATACAAATTGTGCCGCCAAATCTTCAAAGCATGAACAGTAGCTGCTAACTCAAGGTCGTGAACAGGTTAGTTCTTCTCATGCACCTTCAACTGGCTAGACGCATAGGCAATCACCCTACCATCCTACATCAACACTGCGCCGAGACTATTGCTTGACGCATTACAATATACCGTATAGGACGCGGAACCAGTAGACAACACTAACACTGGGGCTGTAGTCAAAGCAGTCTTGAGCTTTTGAAAGCTCTCCTCACAATCCTCGGTCCACCTGAACGGAGCACCCTTCTAGGTCAATCTGGTCATAGGTGCTGCAATAGACGAGCAACCCTCTACAAATCGACGATAATACCCTACCAAGCCAAGAAAACTCTGGATCTCCGTAGCTGAGGACGGTCTAGGCCAACTCTGCACTGCTTCAATCTTCTTCAGATCTACCTTGATCCCTTTCACTCGATACTACATTACCCAAAAATGCCACTAAATCTAGACAGAATTCACACTTCAAAATTTTTGCATATAACTTCTTCTCTCTCAAGGTATGAAGCATCGTCCTCACGTGCTGCTGATGATCCTCCCAACTCTGGGAGTACACCAGAATGTCGTCAATAAACACAATGACAAAGAGTCAAGATAGGCTGAAATAAATTGTTCATCAAGTGCATAAATGTTGTTGGGGCGTTGGTCAGCCCAAAGGACATCACAAGGAACTCGTAATGACCATACCAAGTCCTGAAAGCAGTCTTTGGGATATCTGGTTCCCAAATCTTCAATTTATGATAGCCTGAATGCAAGTCGATCTTAGAGAACACCCAGGCACCTTGAAGCTGATCAAATAGGTCACTAATACATGGCAATGGATACCTGTTCTTCACTGTAACCTTGTTCAACTGGCGATAGCTGATACACATTCGCATAGAACCATCCTTCTTCTCCACAAATAGGACAGGAGCACCCCAAGGCAACACAATGGGCCGAATGAAGCCCTTATCGAGCAACTCTTGCAACTGTTCCTTTAATTCTTTCAACTCAGTTGGTGCCATACGATATGGTGGAATAGAAATGGGCTGAGTGCCCGGCACTAAGTCAATACCAAATTCAATATCCCTATCAGGCGGCATGCCCGGCAAGTCTGCAGGAAACACATTTGGGAAATCTCGTACCACTATAACAGAATCAACAGTAGGGGTATCAGCACCAACATCCCTCACAAAGGCCAAATAAGATAAGAAATCCTTCCTAATCATCCGCTGGGCCTTCAAATATGAAATCACTCTACTGGGAACGTAGTCTAGAGAACCTCTCCACTTAATCTTCGGCAACCCCGGCATCGCCAACATCACGGTCTTAGCGTGACAATCCAGAATAGCATGACATGGAGACAACCAATCCATACCCAAGATCACGTCGAAGTCCACCATACTAAGAAATAAGAGATCAACTCTAGTCTCCAATCCCCCAATAGTCACTACACACGACCCATACACATGGTCCACAACAATAGTATCGCCCGGTGGCGTAGATACATGAGCAAATGAAACTAAGGACTCACGGGGCATATCTAAATAATGAGCAAAAAATGATGAGACATACGAATAAGTGGAACCAGGGTCAAATAATATAGAGGCATCCCTGTGGCATATGAGACAATACGTATGATCACTCCATCTGAAACAACAGCATCTAATCTAGTAGGAATAGCATAGAATCGGGCCTGGCCTCCACTTGATCGGCCTCCTCCTCTAGGGCGACCCCTAGCTGCCTGAGCCCCACCCCGACCTAGCTGGGCGGGTGGTGAAGTAACTGGTGTTGAAGTTGTAGTCTGACTTCTCTGCTGAGCTGAACCTCCCAAGAGGGGGGGACACTGCCTCCTGATATGACCATGGTCCCCACACTCGTAGAAACTCCGATTTGACAATGGTGGTGGGGACTGAAGGGAGCCTCGAGCACTGGGATAACTGCTAGAAGGACCCGGCATAGATTAACCTTGAGCCCATGGAGCACGAAACGAACTCTAAGTATTTCGACTTGTGCTCTCTTCTCTCTTCTCTGGTTGGCAACCTTGAGGAGCCATGGCTGCCAACGCCTCTCCCCAGCTTTTGGCTGTGGAGAGAGCTAGACAAACAATCTAAAAAGATGCATCTACCAAAGGCGCACACAACCACACAAACATCGTTCAAAAATAGTCACGATATTGCTTCAAATCGCGAACTCAAAATCGCAAACACTGTAGCAGTTAATCGCTTAAGCAATTTGACAACTTCACAGTTCGTTCCCTACATAATTTTTAACCCCTAGACATCAGGTGCACTCCATAACAACAAACAATCAGCAACTGAACTCCAACAACCAGAATCTGCAGAGAATTGCGAACAATAGTGCAGTATCGCACTTCGTGCTCAGGTAAACCAATTGGCTCAAAATCGATGCCAATCAATTCTAGCTATTGAGAATACTATTTCCTGACCCACAAAACCAATTCCCATTGAGGCAATCTACACGACATTGTCAAAAGGTGTCGCTGCAGGGTCGAGCGTGCCAGGTGTTCAACAAATTGTCAAAACCAACTCAACACCCCTTTTTCAAGATAATGTCGCTCCTCAGGTCTTGGCAGTGGGTGAGTCAATCCAAAAAATTGCAGAAACATGTTATCCGAAGCGTCCATATGCCGCGCAACTTAATCCGAAACAATCTGTCACAACCTCTTCAAAAACAGAGTTGCTCCCTGTTACGTTCGTACATGGTGAACCAACCATTGAATTCACAATTGATGAGGTTAATGAATTTACAAGAGAAGAAGGATTACATCAAGCTGTCGTCGTCAAATTATCGTATGGAAAACCAGATTTGCACGAGTTCCGACAGGTTATTCCAAAATAGTTTGGCATTAAGGGCTGCTGTAATATAGGCCAACTGGAATTCCGACATTTACTGATAAGATTTGATTTATATGAGGATTATATTCAATTCTTATCAATGTCGACAGGATTTGTTAAAGCCAAAGGTGAGGAATTTTTCTTCCGAACTTTTCCATGGACTTTAGGATTTAATCCTACAGAGGAAACTTCAACAGCAGCTGTTTGGATATCGTTTCAAGAATTGCCGCCAAATTTTTTTGCAAAAAAATCACTACTGTCAATTGCCTCAGCAGTAGGAAAACCACTTGCGATGGACAAAGCAACAAAAGATCGTACAAGACCAAGTGCCGCTAGAGTTAAGGTTTTGCTTGACTTACTGAACAAACATCCTAGTAAAGTTAAGCTACTCATTGTCGATAAAATATCTGGGAAAGCAGTTGAATTTTATCTCCAAATTGTATATGATAATCTTCCAAAATATAGCACATATTGTAAACATCAAGGGCATGAGGAAAGATCATGTCGTGTGATGCAAGGGAAGCGTATCATTGCTGAAAATGAGCAGATTTTGGGTAATGGCAATATCAAGCAGTATAAGGGAGATGCCGGACAATTGTTGAATGCAAAGAGAGCTGGGAAAAATAAGGGAGTGCAACACAAGGATACAAAAGGTGTTGATACTGTTTTATCAAAGGAGCAAGGTCTGTTGGATCCTAGACAACATGGAGCTTTGCAGTCAATAGTGTAGCTACTGCTGGAGTTTGTGCTGCTCTAGAACGAAATGATGGTGGAAAGGAGCAGAATGCTACTGAAACAAAGAGCAGTAAGGCTAGGCAGCTAACTGGGCAGAGGCTGGAATACACAGATGCAACTATAAAGCAGGTGTCCCAGACTTTTGAGAAAAAGAGGGATGTGGGTGATCGAGTTACAGCTGATAATGGAGAAGATACATCAAAAAAGGGTGAGATTTGGACTATTGTATCACGCAGAAAATCAGCTACCAAGAGAAATACATCGCCAAAATAGAAAGAGGCCAGATGCTCAAAGAATTGTATCCAATTATGTGGCCAACACAAACATGTTTGAATCTCCTGAAATCTACACTACTGGAGTACTGGAATTAGCTGAATTAAGTGAAAATGGGATGTTGCAGGGCAATCATCCAGAGCAACAAATTTCCAGTTTTCACGTCGACAAGGAAGTTCTGGCCATTGATATTTTGCCTACACCGTTGGGTGATCGACAGATTGACTCAGAGAACACTTTGGTGAATGAGTTATCGGGCGACCTCAGTTCTAATACTCCAATGCTACATTTTTCGAGTCCTCAGGTTGAAAAGATCTTAATGGATGCCCAAAATGCAGTGATGGTGCATACCAATATGGTGGGACAACCATTAGTCACGTTGAATACCACCGTCTTTGAAATACCTTCACAGTCGGAGCAATCTTTTGGTGATCATATAGAGTCTGGGCAGCTTGATTTATGTGATCAAGTTGACGACGAAGAAGAGGACTGGGGGGATGAAGACGACGGGGATTCGACTGATTATGTTGTCTTTGAGAGCAGTGGTGATGACCTGCCATCAGTAGCTTCGCCAACTTTGCCAAATAACAAGCTTAATCCAGTGACTAAGGCAGTTGGACAGCAGCAGTTTCAGCAACAATTTAGTATAAGCAGCACAGTGATATCATCAGAAGACAGAATTCTATTAGAAGTATTGCAGCAACAAGAGACTCGAACAAGCAGTCGAATGGATGGACAACAACAGCAGCAACACAACATAAGCAGCCCAGTGCTCTCGAAGTCAGTGACAACCAGAGGGCAGCATCCAGTCCAACAACAGCAACCGTGCATAAGCTGTCCAGTGATCTCAGAGGCAGTGACAAATAAAATAACTAGGCAGCAGCTTCCCAAGGACATGACAGTTATCACGAGTCCAGTGACTTCAACAGCTGGAGAGCAGCAGCGTCAACAACAGCTTTATAGAGGCAGCCCATTGATATCTCCAGAAGACAGAATGCTCTTAGATGCATTGGTAACCTCTAATCCTACTTCACAAGCTCTTACTGATCTTTCCATGAACAGTGAGGAAGTAAATGTTAGGCGGCTTCCAATGAGAGCTGCGAAGCAAAAACGTGATGTTGCAACCACGTCAACAAAGTCCCGACGATCAAAACATAAGTCATGAACCTTGAATATTTTTTGAAAAGGTGGGAGGAAGAAGATAAAGTGTTTCAAATTGAAGAAATCACAACATTCGACAAGGAGGGGCATTTTTATTATTATTACCACTTTTTAATATGTCATTTTATTAGCATTTTTGTAATATCATCATAGAGTGTATTATAAACTCTATAATGATCACATAATATTTGGTTCTTGCAAGTTCTTTCTTTCTACATGCTTGCTAATAGCGAGGCCTTTTTATTTGCCTCAATAGGATCGGTAAGGTAAGGTTTATCTCGGTATGTGTTTGCTTAGGTCCTATGCCTTTGGATACACCCGATTGGCTATTAGATTATATGCCCTCGTGAGACTTTGCAAGCAGCTACACCATGACTCCTCTACATGAGGCTGCTATACAGGCACTGTGAGGCGCAGAGGAGTAATTATATAGCCAAGGCATATAGGCGACACAAATCGAGCTTTTGTCCCCCTTGCTTGTACTTTTCCTTTGCGGTTTGCTATTATTCGAATAAAAACTTATAATTTGCCACAAAAAAAAAAACAAACTCTGAGCTGGAAGGGCACTGAGAGAACTGCCTTGATGAGAACTGTATGAACCATGGCCGGATGATGCACCATGATGAACTGGACAAGCCGTCTGAGCATGCCTATTAGGACGACCCCTGTCGTGGCGGGACTGACCTCCAGAATGAACATCGCTGAAACCACCCGATCCACGAGGCCTCTTCACCTCCCTCTCACCCCGCTCATAACTACGGACCATCTCTATCTGTCGAGCAATGTTGACCACCTCATCAAAAGTAGCACTAGACACCCTCTCCCTAGTCATAAGCAATCGTAGCTGATATGTGAGGCCGTCAATGAACCTCCTAATCCTCTCCCTATCAGTGGGAACCAACCAAACTGCATGACAGGCCAACTCAGAAAACCTCATCTTGTACTGCATCATAGACGGGCCATCCTGACGTAGCTGCTCGAACTGCCTGTGCAGCTCCTCCCTGCGAGAGTGCGGCATGAACTTCTCCAAGAAGAGAATGGAGAACTCCTGCCATGACAGTGGTGCTACACCGACCGGCTTGCACCTCTCATAAGCCTCCCACCATCTGAGGGTAGCCCTAGAAAATTGAAAAGTAATGAACGATACCCCATTGGTCTCCAAAATACCTGTTGTACGAAGCATCCGCAAGCACTTATCCAAGAAGACCTGGGCATCCTCCAACTCAGCACCGCTAAAGGATAGAGGCTGAAGCCTCCCAAATCTCTCAAGCCTCCTCTACTCATCATTATCCATAACGGGGACCACCGAGGCTTGAGCAGCTGCAACTGGCTGGGCTGCTAGTACCCCCGGTGTCTGGAGTCCCTGCATCACCTGCTCTGGAGTACGGGCAGGGGGGGATATGAGTGCCTCCCCAAGCTTGAGAAGTGGCTGGTGGGACCTGAGCCGAAACCACCTGAGCAAGGCCTATACAAACCGTCAATATCTGGGCCAAAGCCTCTTGAATGCCTAGGATCACAATGTGTACGGTTAGTGCCTGAGCTGGCCCCACTGGCTCAGCATATTTGGAACCTACTCTTGAGCTGGAGCAACTGGTGGATCTGCAGGTGCTGCTCTAGCTGTTGTACGAGCTGTACCTCTGCCCCTACCGCGACCTCGGCCTCTTGTGGCCCTAGCTGGTGATACTGGTGGCTATCTATCCTGCTCGGCAGCATGTGTCCTCACCATCTGTGAGAATAGAATATAGTAGTTTAGTTACCGAAATCAACAAATCCGCATGATAAGAATACAAGAATGTGAGATTTCCTAAGGGTTCGGCAGCCTCTCGAAGATAAGTACAGACATCTCTGTACCGATCCGCAACACTCTACTAAACTTGCTCATGACCGTGAGACCTATGTGACCCAGCTCTGATACCAACTTGTCACGACCCAAATTCTAACATGTCGTGATGGCGCCTATCGTGGCACTAGGCAAGTCGACATTTAAAAAAATTTCCAACACTTTTAACAGAAAACGTATTTAAGTAGTTTAAATAAAAAAGGATTTCATAAACGGGATAAAAACCCAAAAATACAACGCGGAAATTCCCAACATCAAGGTGTCACGGAGTACATGAGAATCTATACTTCACAAGTCTGGAAAAAACTATGTGTGATAATATGAAACTAAATACAATAAGTGAATAGATAGGGAAGGAGAAACAAGGTCTGCGAAACGCCAAGCAGCTACCTCGATAGTCTCCGAGAAACCGGCCTCCACAACTCAGCAACCGCCTTGACCGGATGCACCTGGGTCTGCACATAAGGTGCAGAGTGTAGCGTGAGTACAACCAACTCAGTAAGTAACAAGACTAAATAAATAACTAAAAGTAGTGACGAGCTTCATAGTTATAGTTCAATTACAATGATTTCAACATAGGAAAGTAGGTATGCTTTCAAGTTCGATAAATCAGGTCGAAATAGTGTACTTCATGACAAGTTTAAGTGAAACAGATTGTAATATCTTTTAGAGAATTTAAAGACAGTAATGCATGACAGCTAAGTGCAGCAGTAATGAATCAAATGCATCCTCTTAGGGCCACAGTCACTCAGCCCTCCCATTTACTCGGCACTCGGCACTCGCACTCAGTAGGTACCTGCGCTCACCGGGGGTGTGTACAGACTTCGGAGGGGCTCCTTCATCCCAAGCGCTATATCAAGCCAATCATGGCATAAATTAATGAAACTCGCTGCAGCGTGTAGCCCGATCCCATATATATATAGCCATAAAGCTCATCGTGGCGTGCAACCCGATCCACATAACACAGCCATAAGGCTCGTTGCGGCGCGCAACCCGATCCACGTATACACATATCACTCATAGTTCGGCACTCAGTCACCAACCTCTCCAGTCTTTCGGGCTCTCAAATATCATGAAAATCAGGCCAAACGGAAATGATGTAATATATCAACAAAGAACAAAAGATACTGAGATATGATATGCAAGTAAAATGGAGACTAAGTACAACAGCAATTTAGCAGACAGTTTAACATGTAATATGGCCTCTGAGGGGCCCTTTCAGCACCAACACATGGCCTAAGCATGATTTCTAACAGGACTTGCAGCTAATTTTCGATATCACTTGAAGGATTTACACATATCAACATATTAATCATCTATATGGTTCCATGAAATGGACCAAGTCCCAATTACTACGGTGCACGCCCACACGGCATTTACCTAGCATGTGCATCACCTCAAAACCAACCACAAGACACAAAATACGGGGTTTAATACCCTCAGAACTAGATTTAGAACTGTTATTTACCTTAATCCGTGCAAATCTCTACTCCAACACGCCTTTGCCTCGCAAATAGGCCTCCAAATGTCCTGAATCTATCCACAAATAGTACAATACAATTAAGACGGGCTAAAGGAATCAATTTCACTAGAAAATATGAAGTTATTAATCAAAAATCAGAAATCGGCTCAAAGCCAGCCCCCCGGGCCCACATCTTGAAATCCAACAAAAGTCACAAAATTCGGACATCCATTCAAACACGAGTTCACCCATACCGTAATTACTCAAATCCGATACCGAAATCCCAATCAAAACCTCAAAATCTAGCCTAAGGACTTTTCTCCATTTTCCCCAATTTTCCACCCCAAATCATGGATTTAATGGTGAAATCAAAGGCATAATCATGGAAATTGATCAAAACTAGGTAAGAATCACATACCCTAAACACCCACGTGAAACTATCTCCAAAAATCACCTTCCACCGAGCTCAAAATGTTAAAAGTGAAGCCAAAATTGCAAACCCTTGTTTTAAATAATCTGGCCAGGCTTTCGGCTTCTGCGGACCCTCAGCCGCATCTCCGGCATTGCAGAAGCGACAAAGCACCTGCTTCTGTGGTGATCCACTGGCTTTGGGCCTCTGCTTCTGCGGTCCTCTCCCCCGTATCTCTGCAATCACAGGTGCAGAATAGCCAATAGCACCTGCGCAAAGTCCGCTTATGCGCTCATCACTCTGCTCTGCGACCACCCAGGTGCGGAAAAATCTTCGCACCGCATATGCGCCCCACATCTTGCACCTACGAGCATGCACCTGCGGCCAATGTTCCGCAGATGCGATTGCACCAGAAGGCTTCAGCTTCAGCAATCTTCCAGACTCAAAAATCGTTCCTTTAACCATCCAAAATCAACCCAAGGCTCCCGGACCTCAACCAGACATACCAACGAGTCCTAAAACACGATACAAACTTAGTCGAGCTCTCAAATCACCTCGAACAACTTCAAAAACACGAATCGCACCCCAATTCAAGCCAATTGATGCTAAGGAAATTCAACTTCTAGAAACGACGCTGAAACCTATCAAATCACGTACGCTTGACCCCAAATTTTTCACACAAGTCACAAATGACACCATGGACCTACTTCAACTTTAGGAATCGGAATCCGACCCCGATATCAAAAAGTCCACTCCCGGTCAAACTTTCCAAAAATCTAATTTTCGCCATTTCAAGCCTAATTCTACTACGGACCTCCAAATCACAATACGGACACGCTCCTAAGTCCAAAATCACCCAACGGAGCTGACAGAATCATCAGAACTCCATTTCGGAGTCGTTTACATATAATTCAACATCCAGTCGACCATTTCAACTTAAGCTTTCAACCACGAGACTAAGTGTCTCAATTCACTACGAAATCTCTCCGGACCCGAACCGACTACCCTGGGGAAGTCACATAATAGCTATAAAGTACAAAATAATCAGTAAATGGGGGGAATGGAGCTACCACTCTCAAAAGGACCGGTCGAGTCGTTACGTAAAGTATTCATAAGATTTGTAGGCTATGAGATTGATAAGAGCATCAGCCAACATTCGAGGACGAATGTTCCTTGGGGGAGGGGGAAGGGGGGGGGAGGAGGATGTAACACCTCGTACCTTGGCGTTAGGATACGTCGTAGTAATCCATATGAGTTGGAGAGGATTACAGTCGTACATAAAGATAGACGTAAGACCCTTTAAGTTTGACAAATTTCGAAAACATTATATATTTCCTTGATACAATACTTTCTTTTAAGTGAAATATTCTTTTTGTAAATGTTGGATAAATGTGATTTTCTAAAGTTATTAGTATACCATTTTTTTGGATAAGATTTTAGCTAAATACATGATATGAAGAAGTTTAAAAATGAGATTTTCTTTATTATAAGAATAAAAGTTATTTTCTCATAAGAAAGTTATCTTTTTACCGTTTTAAGAATTAATAGTACGGAAAAAATTAAATTTTTGATATTAAAGTGGAAAAACTAGAATCTATGTGTTTCTATCAATAACTTCATCTTAATGAAATATTAGTATATATCTTAATTTTTTAAAATACCTATGATTTACTATTAATTACTAGGACTTTAAAAATTTGATAATGAAGTAAAGATATTTTATGTATATGAAGTATCAAAATATAGAGATAAGTATGTGGTAGATATGTTTTGTATTAGTAGGCAATAGTTGTTATAAAAATAGGCCTCCCACCGTCAATACACGGCCAGGTGGAAGCCAAGCATTAAATGTCCATTTGCATTCATTTTGATAGAAGTTACTTATAATAATTACTTTTCATTTTGTGTGGAGAATGAAACAACAACATTCAGTAACACTTTTAGTTAATGATATATTTTTTTATTTGGGGGTTGCATGCCTAACACCGTGAGGATAAGTTATTATGGAATAAGAAAATGTTGGTAGTAACTATGGTTCTCACTTTGAGGATAATTCTTTTGAAGGCGATCCAAGTTTGATTCTTCATCTACGACCTTCTACGAGCTCGTATGAGCAATTATATTATGTTAAGGCTAACACTTTCTTCTTTTTGCATGATCCAAGCAACGAAACGTAAACGTAATATTATTCTATAATGGTTCTACTCTTAGTAGTTAAGGATGTCTACGTTATTCATTCCTATGAAATGTAATACAAAGCCTGTCTAAGTATGTTCCTAAGTTCTCTATTGAGGCATGCGATAAAGATGTTAATGTTCATTATATAGTGTTATATGTATCTTCATTTACCACCGAGCTAGGCCAGTTGGGCAGTCATGCATTTTCATTTACAATCGAGCTACGGCCGGTTGGGCGGTCATGCATCTTCATTTACCACTGTGCTACAGTCGGTCGGGCAGTGATACATTTACCACCGTGCTATGGCCGATCGGGCCGTCATGCATTTACCACCGTGCGATGGTCGGTCAGGCAGTCATGCATTTACCACCGTGCGACATCGGGTGTCAGTCACGCCTCCCCAGGTTTGGTGCGTGACACACGACGCAACAATATTATATATATTGGATTAGGTTGCATGTTGCAACAGTATTATATATATTAGATCGGGTTGTACGCTGCTACAGTATTATTACATACATTAGATCGGGTTGCACGCTGCAACAGTATTATTGATATTTGGGATCGGGCTGTGCATCGAAATAGAGAGAATATTGTGTAATTGTTCTTGGTTGTTATGCTCCATTACTGTGTTGTGTTAAGAGGTTGTGATGTGAAGTTATTATGGGGCCCTCTGTTATCTATTTCTTTTATTCTGTTCGTTATGTAATTATTCATTTTTCTACATGTTATTTTTTTTGCGCTCAATACTCGTACAAGTTTATAGCGAGTATCTTGTCATAGCCTCGTCACTACTTCGTCGGGGTTATGATCGATACTTACTAACTACATAGGGTCGGTTGTACTCATACTACTCTTCTGTACTTCTTTTGCACATGTCGGTGTTGGTCCCAACATCATTCAGAAGTGATTGCTCAGACCCATTTTCTTCCAGGAGACTTGAGGTAGTGTTGCTTGGCGATCACACACCTCGGTGTCCCCTACCTGTCCTTTTTTTTTTTTTTTGTAAAATTCCACTAAGCATATTGCCTAGGCTGGTTTTTATATATAATCAAAAGAAGTACAATAAAGGAGGGGGACATAGACCTTACCTCCATAAGAAAAATGGGTAACCAATTAGTTGTCCAAACATGACAACCAAAAGGATACTATAAACTATTTGAAGCAATTGTCTATCAACTTCTGATAAACAATTGGATATACAAAACCAAAGTAAAAGTCTAGGTCAACTATACATTGTAAGCCTAGGTCAGCAATGCATGTAAGCTGGAGGTACACTTTCCATATACGTAAATACCTACATCTAGACTGAAAGTTGCTCCTCCCTGTGAAATGTAACAAAAAATAGATAAACTTAGTGTGAGCTATCTAGTATGACAGGTATATTATCTTCAATTCAGTTTTAGCTATTCTAATTAAAGCCATGTTGAAGATAATAATGTCAGGAGCCATGGGAAAAAGGGGTGTCTCTGGCTGATGTGGATGACAAAGGTAGTGAAGCAATGACTGTGGTAATGTGGTAGACTTCTTGCAATGTGTGAGCGTAAACTCCTTCTCCTGCAGGATGATGGCACAGAATCCTTGCTCTTTAAGGGAAGATCCCATTAAAAAACCTAGGACAGCTAGGTTTGTTCCCCTAGATATGTCCAATTGTTTGCTTGAGCCCACTTGTGATGTTGTGGTGATGAGTGTATATTGTGAGATTGAGAGTTTTTCTCATTTCTATCTTTATCTACTATTTATTGTATCAGACAGTATTGTATTTTTTATTTCAGACTAGTACATAATATTATTAGTGGCTGATGTACTTGTGGCACCAGATTTTGGGGATAATGTAAACAGCAGTTGTTGTACATCAATTATGTGTTATGCTATTTCACTCTTTTCTTGTTATTAATATGTCTGTAGTGGTTAAACTGCTTTAGTTGTTGTGTTAATGTTAGCTTGCCTAGCAAGCGAATGTTAGCTGTCATCACGACCCCTTGGTTTGAATTTTCGGTCGTGACACAAGTATAAGGCTTTATTATAATTTTACTTTACTACAACCCTCATAATTTTCAAAATAGTTTTAAATTATCTAATTAATCCTAAATTACTGATAATTCAAGTATTATAATTATAATATCATACAAACAAATATGTGTCACGACCCAAAATCCCAAGCGGGTCATGATGGCTCCTCTCATGAAGACAAGGCCAGCCAATCCAAACTAAACCTCAATTTAAACAGTTGAAACAACACAAAAATAATATAAGTACGGTTTAATAACAGAAATTAGCGGAAAAATATAGTGAACCATCCCGACTACAGCCCGAACCGGGGTGTCACAAATTCATGAGCAACTAATGAAAATCCTAATAATAAGATTACTATTACAATGTCTTGGCACAATTGTTTGAAGAAAGTGGAAATAACAATATAAAGAGATACGGGGCTGCGGACGCCAACAGCTACCTCGTAATCTCCGAATCACCGCCCTGACAATAGTAGTCAATACCTCAGAGCGGAATCGTTAACGCCTGAATCTGCACACATGGTGCAGGGAGTAATATGAGTACTTCCAACTCAGTGAGTAATACATATAAATAAGGACTGAAAGTAAGAAAACACATAAGTCATAAAGCAATCCACGATGAAACAGTAAAGGCACGTAAATTTTCTAAGCAATAACATGAAGTACATGGAAACAACATCAACACGACAAAAATTTAATGCACAGCATGACTCTCGTGGCGGCGTGCCACCCGTTCCCTGGGTACCCGACGCTCACTGTTGGGGGTTCAGTAGCGCAATATGTCGTGACGGCGTGTCACCCGATCCATTTATATCATATCCGTGGCGGCGTGCCACTCGATCCCATTAAAATCATTTGAAAATATCATTTAAGTTTCCAAACTGAGTTCATGAAATGAATCAATTCAGTAACAAATACCCCTGAAGGATTCACATAACCGGCGAGATGCCCAAATACGATTTAGTAAACAATGACAAATACCCCTGAAGGGTTTACATATCCGGCGAGATGCCCAAATGTGATGATATCAGTAAGTTTCAATCAATTACGTAGTAAAATCATCAATCGGGATGGACCAAGTCACAATCCCCAGTAGTAAACGACACAGTATAGCACTACGATGTGCAATTCCGGGGTTTCGAACCCTCAGGACATCATTTACAAGCATTACTCACCTCAATCCGGCTAAATCCTTAGCCCACGACGCCCTTGCCCTTCGAATTTGCCTCCACGTGCATCGAATCTATCCAAATTCAAACAATTACGTCACAATATGTTGAGGGACCAAAGCCCACGCGAGAACAATCAAAATTACTAAAAAATCCCGATATTACCAAAACCCGAGCCCCGGGACCACTTCTCAAAATTCAGTAATTTTCACCTCAACGGGTTCCTTATCTCATCACAAGTTCAACAATACAAGATTAATTAAATTCTGACATAGGCTCGACTTCTAAGTCTCAAATCCAAGCTTAGGGTCTTCCACAATTTTCCCAACTTAAATCACCAGTAAAAATGCTAAAATAGCTATAATCTTAGGTAAATCTTTCAAAATTGAGTTAGGGATACTTACCCCAATGTTTCCCTTAAAAACCCTCAAAGAATTTCTTCAAACGTGCTTCAATCCGAGTTCTATGGCCCCAAGTATGTTTGAGGTGACCAAAACTCCTCCCTTTAAGAATTTATCCAAGAAAATCTCCTTTGGATGTAGTTTTGAGGTTGATTTGCTGTGATTCTATGGTGTTTGGAGGTGTTTCTCTTCGTGGGTATAGAAAATGGGTTTTGCATGGCAAAATGGGCACTGAGTTCTATTTATAGAGTGGTCAAAAATCGCGTTAAAACACCCTTACCCGGTCAATTATGCGATCGCATACCTGTCGCATAACAGGTATGCGGTTTGCATATTTGACGTAGCCATCGCGAAGATAGCCCTAGCCTTCATCGCGAAATCAACAC
Organism: Nicotiana obtusifolia; assembly: GCA_002018475.1. Lineage (NCBI taxonomy): Eukaryota > Viridiplantae > Streptophyta > Magnoliopsida > Solanales > Solanaceae > Nicotiana > Nicotiana obtusifolia. The sequence goes on along the minus strand of MCJB01033846.1, from coordinate 18,615 downwards.
AAAGCGACGTTTGCGGTTCGCATTTCATGTTTTGCGATTGCATTCTCGTCGCATTCCTGACGTAGATTTTTGTCCAAGTTTCTGTCTCAATATGCGATCTCCATTGTCAAATATGCGGTTCGCATTTTATGTTTGCGGTTCGCATTCTGGCCGCATTTTGGTCGCGATTCTTGCCTAGATTTCTGCTTGTTTTTGCGACTCCATTGTGAGATATGCGGTCCGCATTTGAGATATGCAGTCCGCATTCTCACCTGGTTTTTCTGCAACTTTTGCTTTTCCAATGATGGTTTAATCCGGTTAACCACCCAAAACTCACCCGAGGCCTCTGGAACCTCAACTAAACATTCCAACATATCCCATAACTTTATTTAAACTTGTTCCGACCTTCGGAACGCTCAAATCAACATCACAACATCAAATTCGCATCGGATTCAAGCCTAAGGATTTCAAAATCTTCTAAATCACTCTTTCGATCTAAAGCCAACCAAACCACGTCCGGATGACCTGAAATTTTACACACAAATCCTAATTCACATATCGAAGCTACAGCAACTTTCGGAATTCCATTCCGACCCTCGGATCAAAATCTCGCCTATCGACCGGGAATCGCCAACATTCTAACTTCGCGACTTCAAGCCTAATTCTACACGGGATCTCCAAAACAAATTCTAACCACACTCTTAAGTCATAAATCATCTCCCGAAACTAACCAAACTTTCGGGATTCACATCCGAACCCTCTAACTCATAAGTCAACATCCGGTTGACTTTTCTAACTTAACCCTTCTTAAAAGAGACTAAGGGTCTCATTTCTTACCAAATTCACTCAAAACGCAAACTACTCAACTCGATCACATAAAACACGGATACGAAGCGTAAATGAAGTAGTAATGGGGAAGAAGGAGTGGTAACCCACGAGACGACTGGCCGGGTCGTCACATTCTCCCCCTCTTAAATAAACGTTCGTCCTCGAACGAGTCAAGAAGCATACCTGAAGTCCCAAATAGGTGAGGATATCTGCTCCACATCTCTGGCTCGGTTTCCCAGGTAGCCTCCTCCACGGACCGACCTCTCCATTGAACTTTCACTGAAGCTATCTACTTGGACCTCAACTTCCGAACCTGGCGATCCAAAATTGCCACTGGCTCCACCTCATAGGTAAAATTATCATCTAACTAAATCGTGCTGAAGTCCAAAATATGAGACGGGTCTCCAATATACTTCTGGAGCATGGAAACATGAAATACTAGGTGTACACTCGACAGACTGGATGGCAAAGCAAGCTCATAAGCCACCTCCCCGATTCTTCGAAGCACCTCAAATGGCCCAATGAGCCGAGGACTCAGTTTTTCTTCCCGAACCTCATAACGCCTTTCATGGGCGAAACCTTCAGCAAGACCTTTTCGCCAACCATGTAGGACACATCTCGAGCCTTCCTGTCGGCATAACTCTTTTGCCTCGACTGCGCTGTATGGAGCCTCTCCTGGATTGTTTTCACCTTCTCTAAAGCATCCTGAACCAAGTCAGTCCCTAATAGCCTAGCTTCGCCGGGCTCGAACCAACCAACCGGAGATCTACACCGCCTCCCATACAAAGCCTCATACGGATCCATCTGAATACTTGACTGGTAGCTGTTGTTATAAGCGAACTCTGCAAGCGGTAGAAATTCATCCCATGAACCTCCAAAATCAACAACACATGCACGCAACATGTCCTCTAATATCTGAATGATACGTTCTGACTGTCCATCCGTCTGAGGATGAAATGCTGTGCTCAATTCCACCTGAGTACCCAACTCCCTCTGCACGGCTTTCCAGAACTGCGAAGTAAACTGCGTACCTCTATCTTCTTCGGATCAACCTGTATACCCTCGCTGGACACTATGTGTCCCAAGAAAGCCACTGAGCCGAGCCAAAACTCACACTTGGAGAACTTTGCATAAAGCTTCTCCTCCCTCAATCTCTGCAATACCATTCGCAAATGCTCTGCGTGCTCTTCCTGGTTACGTGAGTACACCAGAATATCATCGATGAATACCACCACGAACGAATCCAGATAAGGCCAAAATACATTGTTCATTAACTGCATGAACGCTGCTGGGGCATTGGTTAGCCCGAAAGACATAACAAGAAACTCATAGTGGACATATCTAGTCCGAAAAGCAGTCTTAAGAATATCTGCTTCCCTGATCTTTAACTGGTGATATCCTGAACGGAGATCAATCTTAGAGAACACTCGTGCTCCCTGAAGCTGGTCAAATAAGTCATCGATGTGAGGCAAAGGATATTTGTTCTTGATTGTTACTTTGTTCAGTTGCCTATAATCGATGCACATTCTTATCGTGCCATCCTTCTTTTTCACAAATAGAACCGGTGCACCCCAAGGGGACACACTAGGGCGAATGAACCCCTTGTCTAGGAGTTCCTGAAGTTGCTCCTTTAATTCTTTCAACTCCGCTGGTGCCATCCGATACGGTGGAATAGAAATGGGCTGAGTGCCCGGCACCAGGTTAATACCAAAATCAATATCCCTGTCCGGTGGCATGCCCGACAGGTCTGCAGGAAATACATCAGAAAAATCCCGCACAACTGGAACAGAATCGATGCTTGGAGTCTCAGCTCCAACATCCCTCACAAACGCTAGGTATGCAAGGCAACCCTTCCCAACCATACGCTGGGCTTTCAAGTGTGATATCACCCTACAAGGAATATAATCAGTCACGCCACGCCACGCCACTCGATCCGCGGCACACCCGGCATAGCCAAAGTAACTGTCTTAGCATGATAGTCTAAAATAGCACGACATGGAGATAGCCAATCCATGCCCAAAATGACATCAAAATCTACCATGCTTAGTAGTAGTAGATCCACTCGGGTCTTCAGACCCCCAATAGTTACTATACACGACCGATACACACGGTCTACAACAACAGTGTCGCCCACCGGGGTAGACACATGAACAGGTAGAGCAAGAAACTCCTGGGGCGTACTCAAATAATGAACAAAATATGAAGACACATATGAATAAGTGGAACCGGGATCAAATAACACAGAGGCATCTCTGTGGCAGACTGAAACAATACCTGTAATAACGGCATCTTAAGCACTGGCATCTGTCCTGCCTGGAATAGCATAGAATCGGGCCTGGCCACCGCCTGCTTGACCTCCCCCTCTGGGGCGGCCTCTGGCTGCCTGACCTCCACCCCTAACTGGCTGGACGGGTGATGAGGTAACTGGATCAGCAGTCGAGGGTTGACCCCTCTGTTGACACGATCTAGCACCACGATGAGGACAATACCTCCGTACGTGGCCCATCTCGCCACACTCATAACAGTTCACTGGTGCACTAGTAAATGCAATCGGCCTAGAAGGACCCTGGGCCGACGGAGCATGAGCTGGAAGGGCGCCGAGTGATGACTGGCCCTGTTGCAATCCATTATAACCACGACCTGCAGATGCCCCACTATACCCTGGACGGACTGGCTGGGCCGGTCTGAAGGAACGACCTCTACCTTGCTGAAACTGGCCTCTCGAAGGAGTACCACTGTAACTACCTGATCCTAGAGGCCTCTTAGCCTCCCTCTCCTCTCGCTCATGACGGCGAACCATCTCAATCTCGCGAGCTATATCAACCACTTCCTCGAAAGTAGCACCTAATACTCTCTCCCTGGTCATAAGAATACGGAGATTATAGTTAAGGCCATCCACAAACCTCCTGATCCTTTCACGATCAGTCGGAACAATCCAGACAGCGTGTCGAGCCAACTTAGAAAATTTTGACTCGTATTGCGACACAGTCATATCTCCCTGTAACAGCCATTCGAACTGTCTACGCAGCTCCTCTCTGCGAGACTGCGGCACATACTTCTCCAAGAAAAGAGCGGAGAACTACTGCCACGTAAGGGGCGCTGCGTTAACCGGCCTACGCCTCTCATACGCCTCCCACCAGTTAAAGGCAGCTCCCGTAAACTGAAAGGTGGTGAATGCCACACCACTAGACTCAAGAATCTCGGCTGTCCGGAGCATTCGCTGACACTTGTCAAGAAAACCCTGGGCATCCTCGCCCTCAGCACCATTAAATGACGGAGGCTGGAGTCTGCCAAACCTCTCAAGACGATGTCTACCTCGTCCGGTAGTCCGCGGCCTCACCATCCGTGAGAGAACAGGATAGCAGAAGTTTTAGTACTCGAATTTACAAGTTCGCACGACAAGAATTTCGAGAATATGGAATTTTCCTAAAAGGTTCCGCAGCCTCTCGAAGATAAGTACAGACGTCTCCGTACCGATCCGCAAGACTCTACTAAACCCGCTCATGACTCGTGAGACCTATGTAACCTAGGCTCTGATACCAAGCTGTCACGACCCGAATCCAAAACCCGATCGTGATGGCGCCTCTCATGAAGACAAGGTCAGCCAATTCAAACTAAACTTCATTCAAACAGTTAAACAATACGAAAATAATATGAGTACGGTTTAATAACAATAATTTGCGGAAAATATAGTGAACCATCCCGACTACATCCGAACCGGGGTGTCACAAAGTCATGAGCAACTAATGAAATCCTGATAACAAGATTACTATTACAATATCTCTAGCACAATTGTTTGAAGAAAGTGGAAATAATAATATAAAGAGATACGGGGCTGCAGACGCCAACAGCTACCTCATAATCTCTGAATCACCGCCCTGACAGTAGTAATCAATACCTCGGAGCGGAACCGGTAACGCCTGAATCTGCACACATAGTGCAGGGAGTAATGTGAGTACTTCCAACTCAGTGAGTAAAACATATAAATAATGACTGAAAGTAAGAAAACACGCAAGTCATAAAGCAATCCACGATGAAACAGTAAAAGCACGTAAATATTCTAAGCCAATAACATGAAGTAAATGGAAACAACATCAACCCAATAAAAATGCAAAGCACAACATGACTCTCGTGGCGGCGTGCCACCCGTTCCCTGGGTACCCGGTGCTCACTGTGGGGGGTTCAGTAGCGCAATATCTCGTGACGGCGTGTCACCCGATCCATTTATATCATATCCGTGGTGGCGTGCCACCCGATCCCATTAAACTCATTTGAAAATATCATTTAAGTGTCAAAACTGAGTTCATGAAATGAATCAATTCAGTAACAAATACCCCTGAAGGGTTCACATAACCGGCGAGATGCCCAAATACGATTTAGTAAAAAAAAATGACAATTACCCCTGAAGGGTTTACATAACCGGCGAGATGCCCAAATATGATGATATCAATAAGTTCCAATCAAATATATAGTAAAAATCATCAATCGGGATGGACCAAGTCACAATCCCCAGTAGTAAACGACACAGTATAGCACTACGATGTGCAAATTCCGGGGTTTCAAAGGACATCATTTACAAGCATTACTCACCTCAATCCGGCTAAATCCTTAGCCCACGACGCCCTTGCCCTTAGAATTTGCCTCCACGTGCGTCGAATCTATCCAAATTCAAACAATTACGTCACAATATGTTGAGGGAACAAAGCCCACGCGAGAACGATCAAAATTACTAAGAAATCCCGAAATTACCAAAACCCGAGCCCCGGGCCCACTTCTCGAAATTCAGTAATTTTCACCTCAACGGGTTCCTTATCTCATCACAAGTTCAACCACACAAGATTTATTAAATTCCGACATAGGCTCGACCTCTAAGTCTCAAATCCAAACTTAGGGTCTTCCACAATTTTCCCAACTTAAATCACCAGTAAAAATGCTAAAATAGCTTCAATCTTAGGTAAATCTTTCAAAATTGAGTTAGGGATACTTACCCCGATGTTTCCCTAAAAACCCTCCAAGAATTTATTCAAACGTGCTTCAATCCGAGTTCTATGGCCCCAAGTATGTTTGAGGTGACCAAAACTCCTCCCTTTAAGAATTTATCCAAGAAAATCTCCTTTGGATGTAGTTTTGAGGTTGATTTGCTGTGATTCTATGGTGTTTGGAGGTGTTTCTCTTCGTGGGTATCGAAAATGGGTTTTGTATGGCAAAATGGGCACTGAGTTCTATTTATAGAGTGGTCAAAAATCGCGTTAAAACACCCTTGCCCGGTCAATTATGCGATCGCATACCTGTCGCATAACAGGTATGCGGTTCGCATATCTGACGTAGTCATCGCGAAGATAGCCCTAGCCTTCACCGCGAAATCAACAAAAAGCGAGGTTTGCGGTTCGCATTTCTTGTTTTGTGATCGCATTCTCGTCGCATTCCTGACGTAGATTTTTGTCCAAATTTCTGTCCCAGTATGCGATCTCCACTGTCAAATATGCGGTTCGCATTTCAGGTTTGCGGTTCGCATTCTGGCCGCATTTTGGTCTTGAATCTTGCCCAGATTTCTGCTTGTGTTTGCGACTTCACTGTGAGATATGCGGTCCGCATTTGAGTTATGCGGTCCGCATTCTCACCTGGTTCTTTTGCAACTTTTTTTTCTAACGATGGTTTAATCCGTTTAACCACCCAAAACTCACCCGAGGCCTCCGGAACGTCAACCAAACACGCCAACATATCCCATATCATTATTCAACTTGTTCCAACCTCCGGGATGCCCAAATCAACATTACAACATCAAATTTGCATCGGATTCAAGCCTAAGGATTCTCAAAATCTTCTAAGTCGCTCTTTGATCTAAACCCAACCGAACCACGTCCGAATGACCTGAAAATCCACACACACGTCCTAATTCACATCTCGAAACTACAGCAACTTCCGGAATTCCATTCCAACCCTTGATCAAAATCTCGCCGATCGACCGGGAATCACCAACATTCTAACTTCGCCAATTCAAGCCTAATTCTACACGGGATCTCCGAAACAAATTCTAACCACGCTCTTAAGTCATAAATCATCTCCCGAAACTAACCGAACCATCGGGATTCACATCCGAACCCTCTAACTCATAAGTCAACATCCGGTTGACTTTTTCAACTTAACCCTTCTTAAAAGAGACTAAGTATCTCATTTCTTACCAAATTCACTCCGAACGCAAACTACTCAACTCGATCACATAAAACACGGATAAGAAGCGTAAATGAAGTAGGAATGGGGAAGACGGAATGGTAACCCACGAGACGATTGGCCGGGTCGTCACAAATAAATATTATAACTATAAATAATATAGAACTAATTACACTAAATTCTTGTAATAATATTTATTTTCATCATTTAAACATATATTGAATTTTGTTTTACGTCCATTTCAATTTTTCAATAATTTGTATACATTTTATATTAGTCGCCACTCCTTCAATTTTTAATTCTTAATTATAAATTTATAACCGATAATATAACTAAAATTAATTTATTTTGTATAATCTAATTGTCTTAGATTATTTAAATTGAGTTTGAAATGTTTGCTTTAGTTTCTTGCAACTTTTTTGGGCTATTTTCCTTTTCTTTTATAATATGACATATTTCAGGTATTTAGATTCTTAATATATATTAGCATAATAAAATCAGGGGTTTAAGTTTTTATCATACACTCACAATTTTATAATATGGTATTAATTAGAAATAAATTAAGCTACAACCATACTATGTGAAGTTGCAACTACATCTAATTTTTTAAACTTAAGATAAGCTAATGTGTTTGGAACTCTTGAAATAACTATAAATTTGTCATTTTCCCCCCAATAATTTTGAAAAATTAACCTCAACATTGTGAACTCTTAAAATTTTAAAATTGTTATTAGCAGAGTGCATTCAGAGTGAGTTTAGGATAGTATTAACTTTTATTTGGTATTGGATGAACGTGCAAAGAAGGAAGTTTAGACTTAAATCAATAAGAATCCAGGCAAGTTTTTTACACAGGAAGAGGTTCGTTTAGCTTGTTTGTAATTTTATTAACTTTGAACGAAGAACTATCTTTTTTTTTGTATAACGATATTATGAACGTAGAGTTTACACTTGATGAGATACAACAACATAGCATATTTATATCTTATATAATAAAATATTTATAACTATAAATAATATAGAAATAATTACACTAAATTCTTGTAATAATATTTATTTTCATCATCTAAACATATATTGCGTTTAGTTTTACGTCCATTGCTATTTTTCAATAATTTGTATACTGTTATAAATAGAATTATATTTAAGGTGAATGTCTATATTTTAGATAGATTCTAGGGTTTGTTACTTGGTGGATACGTCACTTTCCCCCCTATAAATACAGAGGTTCTATTTTATTGTAATTCATCCCAAATCAATAAGAATTCTCTCCCTACTTTTCTCTGCAATACTCTTCTTCTTCTTTTATTGTTTTATAACACGTTATCAGCACGAGACTCTAACCAATTGAGTAGAGCATCTGCTTTGGTCGCCAGACTTTGGGATACTTGCATGATGCTCAACTTGTACATAATATTGAGCATAATGATTGTTAATTGTTCCATGAATTTCCTTCATGAATAAATTCTGGATTTAAGATAAGTATTTTACTTTATTTTTCTCTTTTAAATTCTTGAAATTCTATAATTTCATTTTAAATACAAGCAAAGACAATAAATTTTGATTATAACTCTAATGGAGTTTGTAAGAAATTATAGCCATCCGAAGTGGTAAAATTTCTATGTCTTGCCATGATTAAATTCTTATATGATTGCGAGCACAAGAAGTGAAAACCCATCCCACTGAATTTTCTTCGTTCTCATTTCCTTAAGAGAATGTGGTAGAAATATGCAATAAGTCTGAAAGAAGATAAAATTATTACCGTGAAGGTATCAATGGATGTGAACGTGGCAATAGATGAATTATAATCATCATCGATGTGGTAATGAGAACAATAAGGATTCTGAAAATAATCCTTCACTCTGTGAAAGTAATGTTTGTCATCTATTTGACATGAGATTTTGTAAAGCACGTATAGATAATTATGGTATATTCATGATGTGAATGTGACAACATCTATTTATGAATACATATTCATTTTTGGAAGAATATGAATGTGCTAGTGGCAGTGGATATACCACTCTAATCTCTAGAAAGAGGTTTGAGATGAAATAAGAAAATAATTTTATTATTATAGCATGAATGGTCATTGATCACGCACCTATTGTGATTATGCCAAAATATTATGGCAATGTAATTATTACAGGGCAAAAGTATTAGAAGCAATATATCTTGCCTATAATGATTTTGACCATAATGGTATAACTTTCTCCTTGAAAGAGATATTCACGATAAGAATGTTGATGAATATGTGGTAGTACAAAATTAATTAAAAGCTCTAGAAGAGCCAATTATACTACTTTTGTGAAATAAAATTGATTATCAATAAGGTATGGTGCCGTAGTAAGTCTCAAAGAAACTTATTGAGTTTCTAAAGTATCCGCGAAAGCGGTTGGTTATATTGAGACTATAAATAATTAGAAGATTTAATATCTTTATATTACTACAGCTATAGCGGGGTAATATGTATATGCAAACTACCCGCTTTATTGCCTAATTTGTGCTACACAAATAAAGGATATGGTGAAATTACATGACGCAGTAAACTAGAAATTTATTGATATAAAAACCGATATCGTAATAAACGTGGAGCTTATTGATAATTACACATGTCATGGTGTAAACCTAAAGTTTATCAATATTGATAATTTATCCAGTTGGCACAACTAGTTTAGCCATATCAATTTAAGTATGATATGCAAAAATAAAAGAGAATTCACATGGGTAAATATTAAAGAACTAGAAAGTTCTTTACGAATTCTCTTATGTTGTTTGTTCTCATTAATTAATAGACCAACTTAAAATTGGGATTGAATCTCATGAATGCTGGAAGTATCAAAGGTGAATATGGGCTCATTAACCTGTATACTACAAAAGATGCATCTATGAGATGGTTACATGTGCGATTATTATTAACCCACAACCTGATATTTGCTAGGTAACTTGCTCAATAATTTAATTTCGAGCATAATTTCCATGTTTTCTATTCAAGACAGCTCATCTTGATAAGTTGGTTTACATCACAGCTGGTTTAGCAAAATGATTTATTGAGTGTCTCCACTTAATAGTTAAACTATTGCTTATGAGAACAAAGTTATGTATATCAGTTTGATATATGTTATATACAAAAGTATATTACGTTATTCCCTCACAAATGGTTCAGGGTCAAGAACTAAATAATTTCATCTTATTATTATTGACATGTGGTATATATTTTTATCAACACCACAACGCACAAAGGTGAGTTTCCAAAGTTGAGAAATCAAGTTAGTTTTCTAACATGAGCGGGAGACAAGATAAACAGTTGAGAAAAAATTATGGAATGAATTATCATTTGTACATCTAGATCCTCGAATAAGATAATATGGACTTGAAGTTCATAAAAAGATAATTCATCTGCAATATATTGTAGAGCATGCAGATGCATATGCTGACCCAAAGAAAGTAATTATATTCTCACTACAAATGCTCCCATTAGGATAAGTCCTAGAAGGACAAAGTCTATGGTACGCTTAACGTGTACAGACAAATCGGTTTCAAATAAAATTCTTGATAAAGAAGATGAGCAAATGATCAAAATGATCATAAAAAGGAGGCAAGTGATCTAGAAGATCACATGACATAACATTTGATAAAATCTCAAGAGAGGTTCAGGTACCTAAAAATATGAAAGAAGATATCTCTATGTTAATGTATTTATGAAAAAATGAGGTTGGAACCGCTATAAAATATTCATCGATGACATCTATGATAGCACTAAATATATATATGAGGATCTTAAGTCTGGATAAACGACTAAAGACATGTAGTTTTGGACATGCAGTTCAAACACTTGAAAATATAAAGTCAATTGTGTGTGCAATCACTTTTATCTATCTTATCTATCTAGCACGACATAAACCTTGATATGCATGTAAAGTCTATTTATATGGCTTATATGACCATCCCCGAAGAATTTAGATCGCTTAAAGCATGTACAATTCTTGGTCCTGAAGTACCACATCCTAAGTGCAATTTGTGCATATATGTATCTTGCTATAACTATAAACATGATAATATGATAGCGAGAAACTCAACTCGATCACATAAAACACGGATAAGGTGAATGTCTATATTTTAGAGAGATTCTAGGGTTTGTTACTTGGTGGCTAAGTCACTTTCCCCCCTATAAATATAGGGGTTCTATTCCATTGTATTTCATTTCAAATCAATAAGAATTCTCTCTCTACTTTTCTCTGCAATACTCTTCTTCGTCTTCTTTTATTGTTTACAACATATATATTTTATATCTTACAACATTTTTGGGCTATTTTCCTTGTCTTTTATAATATGACATATTTTAGGTATTTAGATTCTTAATATGTATTAGCATAGTATAATCAGGGGTTTAAATTTTTCTCATACATTCATAATTTTATAATATTAATAAATAAATTGAAAAGAATAATCGAATAGAAAAAAGACTAATTTATCTCATTTCTAAAGATCAATAATCAATTTAAGTTTATGCAATATGAACCGTGGAATAGGTTAAAATTTGAGCGTGAGATGAAAGAGTTGTAATCCCTGATCTATCATTTTGAAAGTGCAAATACTTTTATTTTGTACTAATGAAAAAAAATTTGTATTACTAAATTTAGTTTTTAATATCTAATGCCACTGAAGGAAAATTTGGAATATTACATAGATGTTATTAGATTTTATCATGTGAAATTTATTTCGTTATAAGAAATAAAAATAAAAGTGGTGGGCATAATTCTCATACCGCAATAGAAGTTTGTGTTATAAAGAGAAGTTCGGAGTAAAGTTTTTGAAATTACCCCAAATTGTACTTATAGCTGATGAGCTTATCAATAACCGCATGCATTGCACGGTGGATATGAAGAAGTAGACCATTATCTCGGCAATAATGAGCCAAGCTAGTATTTGCGATGAATCCCCCCGTTAAGTAGTCATGCATTACGATCGAAACGCCCAATTCTCTAGCAAATACAGCTCTTTTGATCACTTCTTCGCATGTACCTGCAGTAGCATTCAAGTAATGCCCTTTGATTTCACCTGTTTCAGCCTGTGCTTTATGAATTGCTTCGGCACAAAATAAGAAACAATCTCTCCAACATATAAATGATTGTGAGTTCACGTTCTCATCATCTTTGGTAAAATCAAGTCCACCGCGAAGACATTCATAAACAGCTCTATCGTAGTTTTTAGCAGATAACCCCAATTTAGGTTTAATAGTACATCCCAACAAGAGACTATCATACTTGTTCAATTTATCTCTTTCATCTTGGATCCCATGAGGCGGACCTTGGAAAGTTTTAACATAGGCAGGAAGGATTCGTAGATCTTCCAGACGTAGAGCGCGCAGGGTTTTGAACCCAAATACGTTACCCGGAATGGAAGTAAACATGTTGGTAATAGAACCTTCTTCAAAAAGGTCTAAAGGGTAAGCTACATAAGCAATAAATTGATCTTTTTCTCCAACAACACGCTCGATGCGGTCGCATCGCCCTTTGTAACGATCAAGGCTGGTAAGTCCATCGGTGCATACAGTTGTCCATGTACCAGTAGAAGATTCGACAGCTACCGCAGCCCCTGCTTCTTCAAGTGGAACTCCAGGTTGAGGAGTTACTCGGCATGCTACCACTATATCAGTATCCTTGGTTTGGTACTCAGGAGTATAATAAGTCAATTTGTACTCTTTAACACCAGCTTTGAATCCAACACTTGCTTTAGTCTCTGTTTATGATGACATAAATCCCTCCCTACAACTCATGAATTAAGAATTCTCACAACAACAAGGTCTACTCGACACGAATTCTGTGTTAATGAAACTTTTCACAGGAATCTTTCACAAAATTTTCAACTAATACTAATATTATCAACTAATCAGAATGTTTGATTATTAGACCATGGTATTTGATTTGCCAAACACATCATTATTGTATACTCTTTCATATATATAGCGCAACCCAATTTTTATTTTTTACTTTTAAAAAAAAATGAAAATACCTAACTAATCTAAATAATTAGAACTCCCCCCTTGACAGTGATATATGTTGTATATGTAAATTCTAGATGTGAAAATATACGGAATTCCTCTATAAATCTATGAAAGGTATAAAAAAGAAAGAAAAACACAAAGAAAAGAATAGGCTAGGCATAAATCGAGATGTTGAAATTGAAATGAAAAATAAATAAGAAGAGGAGCCAATTAGATACAAATAATGAATCGTAATAGAAATAGAAAATAAAGTTCAGGTTCGAATTCCATATAATAGATAATATGAATGGGATTGTCTATGATGATAGACAAATGAAAGACTTTCTCAAGATTCGGATTCATCCACTTGAGATTTTAAAATTAAAATAGGTTGAGTGGGCTTGCAAATTCACTCAGTCTTAGTGAATAAGTAAACAATTGAATTGGTTCAATTGCATGGTGCCAACGAAATCGAGTGGTAATTCCCATTTTATTGAATTAACCGATCGACGTGCTAGCGGACATTTATTTTGAATTCGATAATTTTTGCAAAAATATTTCAACATATTTATTTATTTTACTATTATAAGAATCAATCCTACTACTTCTGGTTCTGGGATTTCCACGCTTGAAAAAAAAATCGGGGCGTGTCGTCCAAATCATCGGTCCGGTACTAGATGTAGCCTTTCACGCGGGCAAGATGCCGAATATTTATAACGCTCTGGTAGTTCAAGGTCGAGATAGTGTTGGTCAACCAATTAATGTGGCTTGTGAGATACATCAATTATTAGGAAATAATCGAGTTAGGGATGTAGCTATGAGTGCTACAGACGGTCTAACGAGAGGAATGGAAGTGATTGACACAGGAGCTGCTATAAGTGTTCCGGTCAGGGAGCGACTCTGGGACGAATTTTTAACGTTCTCGGAGAGCCTGTTGATAATTTAGGGCCTGTAGATACTAGTACAACATCTCTGCTTCATAGATCTGTGCCCGCCTTTATACAGTTGGATACAAAATTATCTATTTTTGAAACAGGAATTAAAGTAGCAGATCTTTTGGCCCCTTATCGCCGTGGAGGAAAAATAAGACTATTCGGCGGAGCTAGAGTGAGTAAAATAGTATTTATTATAGAATTGATTAACAATATTGCTAAAGCTCACGGGAGCATATCCATATTTGGCGAAGTGGGTGAACATACTCGGGAAGGAAATGATCTCTACATGGAAATGAAAGAATCTGGAGTGATTAATGAAAAAAAAATTACAGAATCAAAAGTGGCCTAGTTTACGGTCAGATGAATGAACCGCCGGGAGCTCGTATGAGAGTTGATTTGACTGCCTAACTATTGCGGAATATTTTTGAGATGTTAATGAACAAGACGTACTTCTATTTATTGACAATATCTTCCGTTTCGTCCAAGCAGGACCCGAAGTATCAGCCTTATTGGGTAGAATGCCTTCCGCTGTGGGTTATCAATCCACCCTAAGTACCGAAATGGGTTATTTACAAGAAAGAATTACTTCTACCAAAGAAGGGTCCATAACCTCTATTCAAGCAGTTTATGTACCTGCAGACGATTTGATCGACCCTGTTCCTACAACGACATTTGCACATTTGGATGTTACTACCGTACTATCAAGAGGATTGGCTGCCAAAGGTATTTATCAAGTAGTAGATCCTTTAGATTCAACGTCAATCATGCTTCAACCTCAGATCGTTGGAGATGAACATTACAAAACCGCCCAAAGAGTTAAGTAAACTTTACAACGTTACAAAGAACTTCAGGACATTATAACTATCCTTACATTGGACGAATTATTCGAAGAGGATAGTTTACTCGTAGCAAGAGCGCGAAAAATTGAGCGTTTCTTATCACAATCCTTTTTCGTAGCAGAAGTATTTACCGGTTCTCCAGGGAAATATGTTGGTCTAGCAGAAACAATTCGAGGATTTCAATTGATCCTTTCAGGAGAATTAGATGGTCTTCCTGAACATGCCTTTTATTTGGTAGGTAATATCGATGAAGCTACCGCGAAGGCTATGAACTTAGAAATGGAGAGCAATTTGAAGAAATGACCTTAAATCTTAGTGTACTGACCCCTAATCGAATTGTTTGGGATTTAGAAGTGGAAGAAATTATTTTATTTACTAATAGCGGTCAAATTGGCATATTACCAAATCACGCCCCTATTGCCACAGCTGTAGATATAGGTATTTTGATAATACGTCTTAACGATCAATGGTTAATGATGGCTTTGATGGGTGGTTTTGCTAGAATATGGAATAATGAGATCACTGTTTTAGTAAATGATGCGGAGAAGGGTAGTGACATTGATCCACAAGAAGCTCAGCAAACTCTTGAACTAGCGGAAGCTAATGTGAAAAAGGCTGAAGGAAGGAGACAAAAAAATTGAGGCAAATCTAGCTCTCCGACGAGCTAGAACACGGGTGGAGGCTATCAATTTGATTTCATAACAAGTTGGTACGTTCGAATAATAAAAAGAAGTTCTCTTTCTAATCCTATTTAGATTCTGTTGGGTGAATACAATCAAACAGAATCCAATTCTGATGCAAAAATTCAAATTAAAAAATGAAATAGAAAAGATACAAAATCAAAAAATCAATATCACTATGGGTGGGTCGTAAATCTTATTAGGTAACATTGACTCTGGTATCTAATAAGTTTTACCTACTATTGGATTTGAACCAATGACTCCCGTCGTATGAAAGCAGTACTCTAACCACTGACCTAAGTAGTATTTTCTTTAATGTTTAAAATAAATAATTAAATTGGTTAAGTAGCAGAAGAATGCAATTCAATTTTTTTTTCCAAAGTTATCATATAAGTAAAAGTTATTTTCAAATGGAAAAAACTCCTAGCATTCATATCTTTGTTCCATAAGAAGTGAATTAACAGTGAAAGAATAAGAAATATAGTAAAATCAGTTTACTATGTAATATTATGAGTCAAATCAATAAAAATTACAAACTTGAAACAATAAGAATGAAACAGTATAAGACAAATTATATTCTATATGATTTGTTATTAATTATTATTATATTATTATTTTATAAAAATTTACAAATTGAACTCCCTCTATCTATTTAATATATTTGGTTGTTTATTAGAAAATATTAGTTTAATATTAACAATTCTTAGACTTAGTCAGATGTACCTGTATGGGATCGAACTCGGATCGCCTGCATAAGGAATATCGGGTTCGAATGAATACGACTGGTGTCGATTAGAATTACTGCTCGATAGGCCGGGTCGAGATATCAAGGAATGAAGGTCGAGACCGGGCGTCATCGAAATGAAACTCGAAGCCATAACGTCCGAGACGAGATCGTTGAGGTCGATTAGGGTAAAATGTCTTAGGGTAAAATTATCAGATTTGCGAAACGGAAGGGCCAGAAATCCCAGAATCACGGCGAAAATGAGCAAAGATGTTGAGATCGGTAATTCAAGGGATATTTTACCTTGTACATAGATTTTTACCTTGTATAAGAATCATTCCCCTCCCTATATAAAGGGGTAGTGTGATTGTAAAAAGGATCATCAAAAAAACAACGATCAATATACAAAAAACACAGTCTGCTCTAATTATTTTCTTTATCCATTTGCCTCATATTTGTCTGTCTTAGAGAATTCTATCAAGGCCAAGCTATTATAGATTTGTGGTTTGCATTCTCTCTCAATTTACTTATTGAATTTAGTCTTTATTTTTATTTATACTTTATTTGTATCAAACTAAATCACGTTTTCTTAAAACCACGTACAAATTTAATTGTTACCGAAGCCAAGAGTAAACAGTTTGGCGCCCACCGTGGGGCTAAGGATAATAGTGAACGTTTGATACAATTTTCTGTCAGACAAATTATTTTACACTTGTTATGTGGAGTATTTTTTATTTCAGGCTACAATACAACCATGTCACATTCACAATCTGTGCCTCTGTACGTCGATAACGAATTTGACCACCAGGGTGAAAACAACAACGTAGAGTCCGGTGATGAAGTTCGGGTCGACGCTAATTCACAAATGGCGGTCGATGTAGATCGAACTACTGACCCATCAAATAGTGTTCGTAGAGAACACCGATCAACAACTCAGGGATCCCAAGACGACGAAGGGGACGAGATTAACCTCAGAATGATCTTCAACATGTTGCAAGCCCAGCAAGAGGTCATTGCTCAACTGCAAAGTCAGAGCCAAATATCGAATAAGGTTGAGGTCGACCCTTCTCGGGGAACCATTCCTGAAAATGAACCAATCGCAGAAGAATCGAACTAAGGCGGATCGAGGGCGAACTCCGAAATCATGAAGATGCTCGAGGAACTAACCAGCCGCGTTAAGTTTGGCGAAAAGAAGATCGAGGCCAATGAACAAAAGGTGGAGACATATAATTCGAGGGTGGATCAAATCCCAGGAGCACCCCCGATATTGAAAGGCTTAGATTCCAAAAAGTTTGTGCAGAAACCCTTCCCGTCAAGCGCACTCCAAAACCCATACCGAAGAAATTTTGCATGCCGGAAATTCCCAAATACAACGGGACAACCGATCCAAACGAGCACGTGACAGCGTACACATGCGCCATAAAGGGAAATGACTTAGAAGACGATGAGATCGAGTCCGTTATCTTGAAGAAATTAGGAGAAACTTTGTCAAAGGGGGCCATCACTTGGTACCACAACTTACCCCCCAATTCCATAGACTCTTTTGCTATGCTTGCAGACTCCTTCGTAAAGGCACATATAGGCGCCATCAAAGTGGAGACGCAGAAATCGGACCTGTTCAAAGTCAGGCAAAAAGATAATGAGATGCTCAGGGAATTTGTATCTCGTTTTCAGATGGAACGGATGGACCTGCCACCGGTCACTGACGATTGGGCCATACAAGCCTTCACTCAAGGGATCAACGCTCGAAGTTCAACAGCTTCGCAGCAACTTAAACAGAACTTGATTGAATATCCGGCCGTCACATGGGCGGATATACACAACCGATACCAGTCAAAGATCAGAGTCGAGGATGACCAGCTTGGAGCCCCTTCGGGATCTATTTACCCCATCAGAACTCATGATAGGATTCGAAGGGATATTCATCGGGAACCGAGATTGAGCAGAGATTGGCATCGACCATATCCTAGGAACAGGAAAGTCACTCCAGCAAGGCAAGACTCCCCGAGATGCGAAAGAAGGAATGATCATAGTCGGAACAACCGAGGACCCATGATGAAAAGCAACTTCGAGAGAACCACCTGTCATCGAGAAGCACCGTGGCTATCAGAGTACAACTTCAACGTTGATGCGGCTACCCTCGTGTCGGCTATCGGTCATATCAAGGACACTAAGTGGCCTCGACCGCTGCAATCGGACCCTGCCCAAAGAGACCCCAATTTGATATGCAAATATCATGGTACACACGGGCACAGGACAGAAGACTGTCGACAGCTAAGAGAGGATGTCGCACGGTTGCTCGAAAATGGGTATCTTCGAGAGTTTTTGAGCGACCAAGCCAAAAATCATTATAGGAACAGGAATAAGCAAGTGAACCAGGAAGAGCCACAGCACACAGTTAATATAATCATCGGCGGAGTAGATGCGCCCCAAGGTCCGGTACTAAAGCGCACTAAGATAACCATCACCCGGGAAAAGC
>MCJB01033835.1:82684-151869 GCA_002018475.1 Nicotiana obtusifolia | reverse complement strand
GTCCATATTGATCCATTTAAGTCAGTCTTGGATTATTCTTACAAGAAAATGATTTCTCTAGCTCTAGAAATTCTTCACATTTTCTGGTGGTATATAATTCTTGGCACAATTAATTACGTAATTAAAGGGCTAAATAGAGGAACAGAAACTTGCCTCCAAACAACTTATGGTCAGAAGTAGCAGTGTCACAAACGTATGCAATTGCAAAGGATGCAACCACAGAACCAACAATGTACTTCAGTGCCATTGTCAAATACTAACAACTGCAACATAACCAAAAAACCAATAAGACTTCAAATGCATTGATCCCCTTCACTGGGAAGTTACACGGCGTAAATAACTTGCATGCCAACTACTCATATTTTCTCGCGCAAATCATCCTGTTCAACCGTTTTCATGCATGTATTAGTAGTAACAAACAGACAACAACAGAAGGAGGGGGTGAGGGGCAACTTACTGAGATGAAGTGATGAGGAAAAGTCCCAACAATAATGATCTTCTTTTTCGTTGAATGAAGAGAAACTTTTGAGAAGTAGTTGCACAGTGGAAACTGGAAACATTCAACGCCATTAAGCTTTTTTCTGCGCTATTTTCGTCATAGCATAAAAGCAATGGCGAAAGATATGGACTTGAAAAACAATGTTAGGCCTAGAATTGAAAGGATAATTTTGAATGGGCCTTCAAAAGAAGCAAATGTAATTTCAAGAAAATTGCCCAATTATATGAGATAAGTCATAGCATTACACTAAAATATTCAATAACAAAGATAATAAAATTGCATCAAGCAAATATTGCCAATTAATAAGCCTTAAAAAAAATTAACATAATCTAAAAATACTATATAGGTCATGCTAAAATAAATATAGTTAATAAGTACTATTAATTACATAACTAAGCACTAAAGAAAAAGATAAACTAAGTTATACATTTTCATTATAAACCAATACAAAATTAAAAGATAGATATCCAACACTATCGTCACTCCTACTGTCGAATTGAATTTCGTTTGTTAGCATTAGTATTACTTTGAATTTTGTTTGAGTTACTACATTTATAGGCTATAAAATTTATTATTACCATTCAAGAATGTTAAGTCCAAACTCGAAATAATACGTTAAAAGATAAAACTGTGAAAAAGTGTAAGAAATATTTATAATTTATATTACAATAAATATTTATATGTACAAAATATTTTAAAAATTGTATAAAAGTCACGACCCAAAATCCATTAAAGGTCGTGATAGCACCTAACACCGCCGTCAGGCAAGCCAACAGTGATTGATCAACTTGTTTACTCATTTTATTACTTTGAAATCATAATTTCCATCAATTTGATAGTATAAAATAGAATTTACAAGGTAAATGATAATATTTACACGAACTACAATAATGAACAACCCGTAGGAACCCCCAAAACTCGGTGTCACAAGTGCATGAGCATCAACTAGGAAATAAAATAAAATACAACATCTGTCTGAAATACAAATTTGACAGGAGAATATAAATAACTCTGATGGAGACTCTGTAGGCTGCGGATCATAACATGGAATGCAGCTCACGTTAAAGTCCCGCAACAGCCGCGCTTTTGCGCCCAAAGACCACCAGACATATATGTACCTGCACAATGAGTGCAGCAAGTGTAGCATGAGTACGTAAATCAACGCGTACCCAATAAGTATCTAGCATAACCTCAGAGAAGTAGTGACGAGGGGTCGACATCGACACTTACTAGTGGTCCAATAAAGCAAATACAGTAGAAGTAATAGATGTGAGCCAGAGTAAATAAATGAAATAACAAGTATAAATACGTGATAAAATGCTCCTCTCAACAATAAACTCAAGCTCTCAGCTAGTACCTACCTCCTCAATTGGAGTATATTATATAATGGACCTCACCAGATAGGTTGTCACAATTCAAATGAGGAAAACTCACATATATATTGGCTCCTTGTCAAATATTACGCATGATTTCATAAGGGTATTTTAGAGAAATGCGGAGGCCTACGGCCCGATCCCATCATAATGTATGCACTGCCGAGGGTCGAACAGCACGAACCATAGATACATCTATTATATTACCGAGGTGAACGGCCCGTTCCCATGAGAGTGTGATACATAATTATGCCGAGGCGAATGGTCCGATCCCATCTTAATGTGCGCACTGCCGAGGGTCGAACGACACGTGTTAGAATAAATGAATAACGATAGAGGGGGGGTGAATAGCGTTTTTACAAACTTTGTCTAATTTTCGCAATCAAGATATATAATTGAAGTATAAGTGCGAAAATAAGATAGCAAGAATGTAATTGCGGAAATGTAAATAGAGAGCGTACACCCAGATATATAGTGGTTCACTACAACGTGTAGCTAGTCCACTCCTCAAGATCACACTTGAGATTTCCACTATCACTTGTCAAGCTTACGGGTGCTTAACAAACCGTTACAACACAAAACTTGATCACACAAGCTTTGCAATACAAACACGAACACTTGAAACCTACAAGCTCCGTGCAACAAGGAAGGCACTCTTCCTAACAACAAGGGACAACTTCCCTTAAGTGTATGACAATACTATTTTTCACTAGAATTACAACTCTCTCAAGAGTAGATGAAGTGAATAAAATTGTAGCTCAAGAACACAACAATGCTTTCAAGAAATAGCTCAAAATATAGCTCAATGAAGTAAGAATACTTGAAGCAATATATCTTATGATTTGGGATATTGTGTTGTGTTCAAATGAGGTTTATGAGGGTGTATATATAACCCCAAAACCTCATATAACCGTTGGCTATATTTGGCAAGACTCCCATTTGAGAAAACAAGAGTTTAAGGGCAATTAGTCTTCTGCCCGTTGCCATATAATCGATTAATTCAAATAACTAATCGATTAGTAACAAAAACTATCCGTTGGAGCCTAACGGTAACAAAGATAATCGATTATCACAGCCAGATAATCGATTACTTGAGGTAGATAATCGATTATCTGTGCCTGATATTCGATTCCTAAACTCTCTGGAAATGCATTACTTACTCTTTGGTAGTGCACTAATCGATTATCAAGTACTGATAATCGATTATTGACTGACGCCAAGAGATAATCAATTATCTATCTTAGATAATCGATTATTGGCCTTATTCCAATATCGATAAGTTTATTAATTGTAAAAATACATGTTTAAAAATAGTTTCTAAGGTTATTTTGAAAACGTTTTTAGACTTTGAGTTAAGTGCTTAAAAACGAGAGGTAATTCAAAATAACAACATACAAACTCAAAATAATATTACGACTAAATGTGTCGTCTTTTGTTCTTCAATCTTTTTGCTTCAACATCAACTNTAATCGATTAATTCAAATAACTAATCGATTAGTAACAAAAACTATCCGTTGGAGCCTAACGGTAACAAAGATAATCGAATATCACAGCCTGATAATCGATTATTTGAGGCAGCTAATCGATTATCTGTGCCTGATATTCGATTCCTAAACTCTCTGGAAATGCATTACTTACTCTTTGGTAGTGCACTAATCGATTATCAAGTACTGATAATCGATTATTGACTGAAGCCAAGAGATAATCAATTATCTATGTTAGATAATCGATTATTAGCTTTATTCCAATATCGATAAGTTTATTAATTGTGAAAATACATGTTTGAAAAATTGTTTCTAAGGTTATTTTGAAAACGTTTTTAGACTTTGAGTTAAGTTCTTAAAAACGAGAGTTAGTTCAAAATAACAACATAAAAACTCAAACTAAAATTACGACTAAATGCATCGTCTTTAGTTCTTCAATCTTTTTGCTTTTGACATCAACTTGTTCCAAGTATTGATTTGCATTTCTATCATCTTGAGAGCTTGACTTGTAATCAAGAAGGTCCATAGCAATCTTGTCATCTCATCAATAATGGTTTGTTGATTATCAAAACCTATAACAAAACACAAAGTAATTAGTTAAAGGATTCATAAAAGTGTTTCCAACAACACGAACCATAGATGTATCTATTATACTGCTGAGGCGAACGACCCGATCCATTATAAGAAGCTTTAACGGGTCCTTGACCTCATTCACGAATAACTGTGCGAGTTATAAACTTTAAGGAAGCTTTTCGATGAAAACGCACAATGCGGAAGAAATTCGTAAGGAGAATACAATTATTCCGCGGCTAATCATGAAGCCCGTCGAATCTTTACAATAGCAAGTCTAGTTTCGAGCTGTAAAGTAAAACAAAGAAATTTAAACGAGCAAAGATAACTCAAATAAGACATGAATAATATATATATCGGCTATTTTAGTTTAAGTGGCTTGGGGGACGGGTATTATATTAATTCTTTCTTTCAAGAATAATTTTTTTTTTTTTTTTTTTGAAAATTAATGACTTTGCGAGGCGAGTTATGGACAAGTTCCAATTTTTCACTTTTTAAAACATTTTGAGCAAACTATTTTAATTGGAAAATGCACTTTTTCCAGAATTATCAAAACGTCTAGACACGTCACTGTATCAATTTTTGACTCTCTCTCTCTCTCTCTCTCTCTCTCTCTCTCTCTCTCTTTCTTGCGGGGGCTTTCCTCTTCCAATTTTCTTTTTCTAGACTCAAGTAACAAAGGTACATTTTGGAGATAAATAATAACTCTAAATTTGTTTATTTATTGAGCTTTTGTGGTTTTTCCTCTACCGTTTTTCTTTCGCAGCCCATCCGTTCCGTTCTTCAGCTTTCCCTCCATACGTCGTCGCTTGCTGTCGGCTGCCTCAAATTCCGCCGGTGACCGGTAAGTACTATTAGGGATTATACGTATAGCTGATTCTTGCATAAAGCTAGTGTCTTTGAGCTTATATTACTGGTTTTGGATTGTTTCCTGTCTTTTTCGTGAACTGGGTTTCTATTTCTTAGTAAAATAAGCATTTGAATACTGGAAATTTTTGGAATATGGACTACACCTTATGCTATGCAAGGGTAAATCTTGTTTTGTAAAGTTTGTGTCTTTTAATTGGTTTTGGATTGTTTCTTGGATTTTATGTACTGGGTTTCTGTTTCTTAGTTGTTGTCTTTTGAACATTGAAATTGTGTGGTATTATACTGGAAAATTCTTAGAATATGGACTACAGCTTACACAATGCAACGGTAAATTTTGTTTTGTGCAGCTTGTGTCTTATAATGGTTTTCAGCTCCCACTGATAGTTTTGGATTGTTTATGACTTTTTGTGAACTGGGTTTTTGTTTCTTAGTAGAATAAGCATTTAAACATTGAGAGTTGTGTGATATTATTATTCTGGAAAATTCTTAGAATATGGACTACAGATTATGCTACTTGTTTCATAGCTTCCATTGATGGTTTTGGGTTGTCTCTCGATTTTTCTGTACTGGGTTTCTGATAGCAGTTAGCATTTGAAATTGAAAGAATGTAATACAATAGTTGAAAGTTCTTTGTATATGGCTACAATGTATGTCATGCTCCGTTAATTCTTTTTTTTTTAGAGTTTGTATCTTTTAAATGGTTTTGAGCTTCTTTGACGGTGTTGGTTTGTTTCGTCTTTCTACAATTACTTTGAACATTGATTTTCCTTGCATCTGATGGAAGAATAACTGCAAGAACTCTATATCGCAACAAAAGTAATAACCAGTTTTGCTTCTTTGGATTGTGAAGTATTAGAAGAAAATAGATTACCAATAAACATCAACATATAATAAAATTCCTTTCTTACTTGACCTTTGTTTCCTATAAATTATCAGCACCTCAATTCCAAGTGTGTTCCCCTCTTATATTTCTTAATTAGTGTTCCAAAAATATCTTGTTTTCTTACATCCCAAACCAGCACTTTTTATTTGCCATTAGCTCTTTTTTGGGCTTATATGTGGTCATCTTCATATAACAGTCATTTGTTAAGGGGACAACAGTGAATGAACTCTATTTCTGGTCAATTGGCGCTTCAAACATGTTTAAATTCTGCTTCCTTCTATATGCTTAGAAGTTATTCCTTCAAACAATTCCCTCATGTTGGATAATATGTTCAGGTTCTTTTGCCTTCCGGTGAATATATATGCAGGTTATTCTGCCAATGCCATTGTTTCAAATTTATCATCAAGAAGAATAGGTGCAAAAAGGCGAGGCAGCCAGTATAATATAGTGACCTCCAGGAGTCCAGGTGATCAGTAAATCGTATTAGCTTGCCAGTAAATCACTTAGAGAGTGTTAGCTTGCCATAGGAGACGCGATTGCTGCTTTTCAGCTCCATTAAACTGGATATTCTCCTTAGTTGGCTCAGAGCACGGGCCAACAGCAGCTAGTATATATAACTCAGTGTGTTTATTTGCAATTGAATATCAACCTACTGCATCTCCCAAAACCTGAAAAGTCAGAGTCAAACAGCACAGAAACAATATAGAAGTTGATGGCGATGATCGTCAGGAGAAGTAGGAACTCTATATGTCTCTTGCACAAAGTCCTCTCTTCCAGAAACTCACTTCCCTGCTCATACTCCCAGAGGCAGACCTATGTAGATGTGTACATGAAATGGAAAAAAGACTCTTTTTTTGACTCCATTGATACCATTCACAGATCAGTTCAACTCAAGCCTTTAATTGCTCTCAAGAATTGCATAGTCTCCTCTTCACCTGATGATTATTGTGTCCCCATTTCTGCAATTTCAAAGAAAGGCTTAGAGTTAGGAATACCCATTAAGGTTGCCAGGTTCATGAGGTTGTACCCATCTGTTTTTGAGGAATTTACTGGCCCTCAGTACAATTTGCCTTGGTTTAAGCTGACCCAGAGGGCTGTTGAGCTTGATAGAGAGGAGAGAGAGGTGTATGTAAAATTTAAAGATGATATGGTTTCGAGGCTGAAGAAGTTGATACTGATGAGTGGCAGGGAAAAGATGCTTCCTTTAAAGGTAATTCAGGGTCTGCAATGGTATTTGGGTTTACCCGAGGAATTCTTAAGGAACCCAGAAGACAATCTTGATAAGTGTTTCAGACTTGTGGAAATGGAAGATGGATTGAAAGGGCTAGCTCTTAATGTCGATGGAAGTGAGAGTTATTTATCGATGATGCAGAGGAATGCAATGAGGAGAGGAGTGTATAGTGGTGTGGCGGATGAGGTACTAGAATTTCCATTGTTTCCGTCAAAGGGATTGAGACTTAAAAGGAAGATTGCAGACTGGTTTGATGAGTTTCAGAGGCTTCCGTATATTTCACCCTATGAGGATTATTCTGGTTTGGATCCAAATAGCGATATAGCGGAAAAACGAGTGGTGGGTGTGCTTCACGAGTTGCTTAGTTTGTTTGTTGAGCATGCTGCAGAAAGGAAGAAGCTTTTGTGTCTTAGAGAACACTTAGGGTTACCACAAAAAGTTCACAAGGCATTTGAGAGGCATCCTTATATCTTCTATTTGTCATTGAATAATAAAACTTGTACTGCAATACTAAAAGAAGCTTACTGTGATAGAGGGGCTATAGAGCAACATCCTTTAGCAAAAGTGAGGAAAAAATACATCAGTTTGATGAAGGAGTCAGAGGGTATGCTGAAACGTAAAAGGTTAAACAATAGACCACATGATCAGGGTAACATGAATATAAAGGATTTGGATTATACAGATGATGAAGAAGTGAAACTGCAACAGAGTAGCTCTGCTCTTTGAGGTTTGTAGCTAAAACAATTTTTTTTTTTTCGAGAATAGTAACATAGCTAAAATAAGGTGTTGATCTAAAGTGATGATAAATGGGAAGGAGAGGGGCAATGAAAGAACTGTTTTAAGTAGGCGGCTGGGAAATTTTTTCTTAATCTGGAACAGCTTGTGTGGTGGGATAAAGGCTTTTTGGGCGGAAAGGTGGATATAGAGCGTGGATTCTGCACTTCTCTCATTTGTTAATGGTGATTTCAGTATGATGGCATCGACCACAGAGCATGCAAAGGATACATAGCATGATGTATTATCAACGGAGCCTCAAGTCTTAACCAAGAGTACACGATTTGCTCGCGAGATACATTGTTAGATGGTTGATGCGCTCTATTTCTATATCTGAAAGGCACAACGCTACATGTATGAAGTGAGGTTGGATAGTTATTGAGCTCACTGTATCTTATTGTTTTTCATACATCTAATTAATTTTTTTTTTTTTGTTTCCTTTGTTTTATGTTTTCTTTGTTTTATGCTTTCTTTTGTTGTTTCTTCTTAGGTGACTTCCCACCTGACTATGGCCTGCTTCCTGCACGGTTATGAAAATATTGAAGTGGGAGTATTTCAACTATGTCATCAAGTCTGAGCTTTAAACACATGGAACTAATAAGTATTTGTTCATGCTTTTGCGTTCAATTCAAAGATCCAATGCTTTGTTTGGCTATTGATTGAACCGTGGCCTGTGAGACCTCAACCTTATTTGATTTTGCGGTATTATTCTGAAGCATGCTGACAATCACTTGTGGATTTATCAGTTACATATGCTTGTCCTACTCATACAAGGTTTCGGCAGTGCTCTCTTTCCCCACAAGTTCATTTGGCGAGCAAAAGTCGAGAAAACAAAGGCCTGACTAGTTGTACGTCAAGGTTGTGGCCACCATTAAAAAACAACTATTGATACGTCTACTTAGGAAGGCCAATTCCAACAGTAGGAATAATTAAAGCATTTTCTTGATGATTTTGCACACTAGAACAGTTAATTACCCTGCTTGCTAGAAGAAATTCAGATAGTCGAGTGTCTTGACTTTGTGGAAAGATCCTTTGAAACAGGTCTCGAGTGGCAAAAAAAAAAAACTCTGGACCCCAGAATTCTTCTCAATTGTGTCAAGATGCAGAATGTTTTTCAAATAAAAGAAAAACCCAATGTAAATGCTTGTTCTAACAAATGAGAAACCAGACCTACTAAAAAGGGACTAATGCAAGCACTAAGCTTGAAAAGACGGGACAAATCAGCACGGAGTTTAAGAAAAGAGAGAAGACTTTTGAACTTGTGGTGTAAAATGAGTTACGTATATTTTATATGGCTATAGTATAAAGGTAAATTGTTTTCAAATAGGAAAAATGTTTTATTCTTTTTTGCACGGACTAAAAAGGAAATAAATTCATATAAATTGAAGCGGAGGGAATATTATGTATTGCAAGTTACTCATCTTTTAGTTACTTTTCTCTAACACAACGTGTTATAAACTGTTACTTCCACTTTGATTTGCATTGTCTGTTTTTTCAAATGCATAGCTCTTTAGTCAAGTGCACACAATTCCCTGATTCTAGAGCTAAGATCTTTTGGTACCTTGATCCTTTCTTTCTGTTTTTTTTTTTTTTGGTTGGGAAAGGTACTTGAGATAATCTTTTGAGATGATAATGAAATCCACCCCTCCCTCTTTTCCCGCTGACACTCTTCTTGATTCTCTGTATACAAATTAGACTGTATACTTTTAGCTGAAGTCCATCCACTTCAGATTAAGGTTTCCTGGAGAAAAAATTCATACATCTCCAAATAAGAAGAATGCGGAAATGGTTTTTTCTAACAATTGAACAGCTTGTGTACCAGCATCATCTTCATAGCAAGAAATAGCAGACTTAACTTGAGATAGCAGTATGCTAAAACATCTAAAGAGGCCAGGCGGACTGTTGTTTCCATAGTCGATAATACACCAGAAGCAGCAGCAGGATGAAAAAGATCTTCAAAAAGAAAATTTGATATGCCAAACCTCCATTTACATATGCTGCAGAAAGAACTCTATATGATTAGAGACCTAGTACAAAATGGTACATATCAAGGACTGTTTCTGGCTTCTACCCTCCCCATCTAAACTCTCATTGTTCTCTCTAATGTCATATCAAAATTACAATGGCAACCCCAGCCAATATACAGAGTTTTAACTATTTTGTCCTGTGGGCAAAGAACAGTGAATTTCATATAATTTTGCAGGGTTTCCTGATCTGAAGGTCTGAGATTAAACAGACTTTTGGATGATACAAGTTTGATTCAACTTTGTGTAACCTCTTGAAGCATCTCTACAACCTTCTTCATTCTTGGTCGTTTTGCTGGAGTGGTGTCGGTGCACATTAATGCGACCTTTAGAGCTGCAAGCATTTCTTTCCTCCAAGCAAAAGAATTGGTGCTAAGCCTTGCGTCAAGTATCTGCTCTGGTGTTTCTCCTCTTGCAGATGCACCGTGAACCCACCTGACCAAATCAACTCCTTCACCAAAAGCTTCATCAACAGGTAATCGAGATGTAAGGATCTCGAGCAAAACAACCCCATAGCTATAGACATTTCCGGGAGCTGTTACTTGCATTGTATAGGCATACTCTGTTGAAGAAAAGGAATTAGGCAGACAACATAAGTATAACTTCCAGAAAAATAAAATAAAAATAAAAATTATTAGCCAAGTCTTTCGAGCCGTAGAATACCTGGAGGAATGTATCCAAATGAGCCAGCAACAGCACTGATACTTGCAGTCCCTCTAGACGGATCAAGAAGTCGGGATATTTCAACTTCACCAACCAAAGGCCTGAAATTAGAATCAAGAAACACATTCCCTGAAGAAATATCAAGATGGATTATGGCCACGTGATGAAGGAACGCTAACCCTTCTGCAACTCCAATGGCGATGGAAAGTCTCGTGGGCCAGTCTGGTTCATATTCAGGTTTCTGGCTAGACTCGTGAAGAAACTGAGCCAATGTCCCATTGGCATAATATTGATGTAAGAGTAGAACGACGTCTTCATAGATTGCAAACCCGATAGGCCTAGTCAGATTATCATGACAGAGTTTACTTAGCTTTTCAAGCTCTCTGATCATTTTGTTCTGGTGATGAATTATAGTTTTGTCCATTGACCTTAAACTCTTAACCGACAAAATCATCCCAGAAGGCATGTCTGCTCTATACACATTGCTGAAAGTGCCCGTGCTAATCTTATTTGAATCTTTCCTGACTGCTTTTACAACTGCATCAAAATCTATTGCTTGCTTGAGATTCTCAATGAAAACATTCCCTGCTACGATCACCGGTTTGCTACAAACTTCATCAGTGGTATTTACAGCTTCCTTGGTGGTTTCCTCTTGTTTCTCCCTCATCATGAATAGTAAAACAACCACCGTCACGGATACAAAAATTGCCAAACCAGAACCAACAACAGCCAAAATGAGCCGGTAGGAAACTCGGTGATGGTAACCATTGTGCTCATAACCATATATATTTCCACAATCACTACTCAAAGGCTCACCACAGAGCCCTTTGTTTCCAAGAAAGCTTGAATTTAGGCTCTTCTCAAATGGTGCAAAAGTAGGTATAGGGCCTGTGAATTGATTGTTTGAAAAGTTAACCTCTATCAAACTCAGCATGCCCTTCAACTCCAATGGAATATTCCCTGAGAGCTGATTATTAGATACATCTACGGAAACCAACTTGTCAAGTTTTCCAAGATCCTTGGGCAACTGGCCGTGGAGATGATTATGACTCAAATTCAATGAGATTTGTAAGTTCTTCATATGACCAATCTCACTAGGGATGCTTCCAGTAAGATAATTACTCCCCATTTGCAACTCAAGCAATTTTACGCAGTTCCCAATCTCACGAGGTATTTCCCCTTTCAATGAGTTCTGCCCCAACAGCAAGAACTGTAACTTGGATGTGTTGCATATATCTCCTCGTAAGGTTCCATTGAATTTATTGTTACTTAAGTCAAGCTTGTTGAGATTCTTGCACCTAAGAACTGATGTTGGAATCTCTCCAAACAAGTTATTTTCAGAAACAATCAACTCCTGCAGATTGTTGAGCTGGCCAAACTCAGGAGGAATAGTTCCAGAAAATCCATTCGAAGCTAAATTAAGAAGAGTGAGATTAGCACAGTGCGCGAATTCTGAGACAATCTCTCCAGAAAGAGTGTTATTATCTGCTTCAAAATAAGTAAGACTAGTGATATTTCCAATTGCTTTAGGGATGCCACCTATGAGCTTGTTATTCCCAATTCTGATGTTTGAAAGGCCTTTGCAATTCCCAATTGAGTCAGGAATAATGCCAGTCAATTTATTATTAGTCAGGATCAGAAATTCAAGCTTCTCCATAGCAAAAATACTCTCAGGAATTGTCCCTTCAAGCTGATTTGAATGAAGATTCAACAGCAAGAGCTCTGAGTGTAATCCTAAATTAACTGGAATATCACCACTAAACTCATTCTCATAAGCAGCAAACACTCTAAGATTGGTCAAATTCCCAACCCACATTGAAATAGAACCATTCAATTTGTTAGTAAATATTTGGAAATATTGCAAGTTCTCTAGCCCTTGAAGCTCATCAGGTATTGAACCAGTGAGCAAGTTGTTTGAAAGGTTCAATGCTCTAAGGTTCTTGAGCCTACCAAATTCAGCAGGAATAGAGTTTCCAAACATATTAAAAGACAAATCAAGAAACTGAAGTTGAGACAAATTCCCAAATGCTGATGGAATTAAGCCATGGAAATTGTTGTTAGAAAGGTCCAGCCACTTCAATGCTTTAAGCTCAGATATTAGAGTCACATCACCTTGTAACCGAAGACCAGAAAGATTCAGCCTTTCCACCATAGAATTGTTTGAGCTGCAACTAATGCCATGCCAAGAGCAGAAATTAGAGGTGTTCAGATCCCACACAGATATTGCTAGCTCTTTACCAATTGCTTCTACAATGGCCTTTTCATGAAGAACCTGGGAATTACCAAGTTGAGAACTTAACAATAAACCAACTAACAAAGCAGTGAACAACCTCAAAGTTTCCATTTTTGGGTTGTTTTTCAAGAAAACACTCTCTTCAATTTCTTCCCCAAATAGAAATGGAACAATCAAGAATCCATTAGGAAGAAAATGCTAGAACCCAATCATAAAAGCTAAATAAACATAAAAGGGAAGTCTTTTTGAGACAATTAGGGGAGAAAAAAAGAAAAAAAAATTCAAACTCGAGAAAGTTGATTGTTTTCAAGGAATTGAGCCGTTTCAGGAATCTTGAAATGGAACAGAACAATAAAGCTGTAAGCTTTACTATTTATTCAGAAAGAAAATGTAGCAACAAAGAAGTGAATGAACCCCATGTGGAAAAGAAAAAACAAACAGAACAGACTAATTCAGAAGAAGAAATAAGTTGCTGAAACAAGCTTTAATTAAGGTAGCAGAGAAGGGAAAAAGAAAAGATACAGTTTTTAAGGACAAAAAATAGGAAAAAGGGGAAAGGGGTACAAAACAACATTGATTTAGGCAACTGGTTACATGGGCCAGGTGTGATGTTTTTTCCTAATGTCCTATTCCTTCCTATAGGAAGAAAGTGTGTTGGGAGATTCTGAAAAGAGAGAGAGACTTTGAGTTTAGTGAAAGAGGAGAGAGAGAATCTATTGCAAGTGATATGACTATTTGAGTACTCAACTCAAACTGACAGTGTCACGAGAAATGAGCAGTGTGAGTGAATGAAACTGTGTATCAATAATCTCAGACTGCAGCGACTGCTACTTCCTATTACTTCCAATAGAATGTTTAAAATCTCATCTTTTTTTTCTTTAAGGTACATAGTTGTAATCAAATGAATCGTGTCTTTGCAAAATAATTATCACAAGATTAATATAATCTCCTTCTAAAAGTTAATAATTCATTTATTCAGTTTATATTGCAGTCTTCCTTGTTTATGCCGTCCCCAAAGAGAAAAAAAAGAATTAGTACATCTTTTTAATATTTGAGAATATTTAGGATGGACCGGTCGGTCCGCCCTAGATGTGCACCGGTTGTTTCGTTCCTTATGGTGGCGATACGCTCCTTGTCTTAATTGGCTGGGTTGTGCCTCCGATGCTGTTACTTTGAAGAAATTAGAGTGTTCAAAGCGCTTCCCTGAGCCGAGAGTCTATTGGGAACAACTTTTCTATCTCAACAAGGTAGGGGCGAGGTTTCGCACACACTACCCTCCCCACATCCCACTATATGAGATTATACTAGGTTTATTATTGTTGTTGTTGTTGTTGTAATGACATGCTCTTATAGCCATAAACATGGGCGGATTTAGGGGGGGAGGGGGGAGGGGGTTCATCCGAACCACCTTCGCCGGAAGATTATACTGTATATATAAGGCAAAATCCGTTTTGTGTCTCTTTATATTATATTTTGAATATCTTTAACATAGTCTAAAAGCATAGCTCAGTGGTCAAGGGGTTCAAAATCTTTGTGAGTTTGTTGGTTCTATTTCCTGGCCGCAGTCTCTTTTAATTTTTTAACTTTTTTTTTTCTTAGCACAAATTATGTATCCGTCACTTGACCATAAAGATATCATGACATATTTAATAAAAAGTTCGTTCAATAAATACTTACTAGCACGCGATATTTATATCAAACTAAGCATTTTAACTTTAAAGTGAGAATATATCACTTAACTAATGGTTAAGTGGGTGCGTATAGTGGGTTTGTATAAATATTGAGTGCAAGTAAACTTAAAAGATACTTTTAATAGGTGAATTCTTTAACAATATTGCTCAATCAAATACCATAGTACAGAATGAAAAACATGAACAATATTGATGGAGGGAAATATAAAACTTTCTTGGAGCTAATGTGTTTAGATTGGAGTGGAAGAAGCACAAGATTTGTCTGAGGAAATTTGCTACATATGGTATAGAAATAATTGTAAAAATCCAAGAAGATGAAGAACAAAGGGAGTATCCTAAAGTAGAATATCATACATATGCCTAGGATTCCGTCCCATGTGAGATATGTCATTTTGGTCTTCTGCCCTGTCATTCTCTGATATGACATAACCAGCAAGAGAAAGGGAAAGTGGATGGGGAAAATTGAAATTAAAATAATCATCTTTTATAAGAACTATATATTTTCTTCTGTTTTAAAAAGAAAAAAAAATATTTATCAAATTAATTAACTTTTGATGTATATTTATATATATAATTTTATAATTTTTAAATAAGTTTTTTACTAAAAAATTACATTAAAAGTATTATAAGTCGCAATTCTTAACAATTCAAATCTTTTAACTCCCCAAATCGTATCCGTTCATTCTTTTTGAAATAGAAGGAATATTATAATATATAATATTTTATTTTTAGATATGTGATTATTTTTATAATTAACTTAATTATATAACTTTTATATATCGATATATAAACTTAAACTCAAAGAATATATTATTAGCAGGAAAAGAAAAGTGAAGAATACTTAATTAATTAGGAGAATATATCAAAGTAACTAAGTAAGCATAACTTACGTCCGTTATTAATAAAATAGGAGCTTTGTTTTTGTCTTAACATGATAAAAATTTCATCACCATAATTAATCATTTTGCATATTATGCATTTTTAAGGTTTGATATCCCTAGCTTGAAAATGTTGGTTTGTTTAGAAAATCAGCTTTTTTTGGGACATGATTAGACCTACATATTATCAAACTTGACACTGAATTCTTTATGGGATTAAAAAATAATTTCTGGGGATTTGATTTTTAATTGTATTCTTGATTAGATTATGTTGAGAAAAAGATTCTTTTGGTACTTGCATGTTGTTCCAAGAAAACAAACTAACGTTCAATAGTTTTTTAATATTATCAAAAATTTTAAATTTGAATTTTACGCAAGAAAGCCCTAACACGATTACTGACATTGAATAAAAACCAAAAAATAAAAATAAAACGCTAACAAAGCACTATAAACCACTGCTTTTATTAATATCGAAATAGATAACGAAAACTGCTTTCACATCACATTCTTTCATTTTATTAGTCATTTTCAAGAGTGTATGAAAATGGCCCAGGAAATTAATTATTAATTAAAAGTAACAAAAAAAAATAAGAAGCAAAAAATAAATTGTGTAACCTTATTGTCTCATCCTTTTTAAATTGTTATTCTTTTCATATATTTATTTTTTCTTCTTAATTTCGTGGGGGTGTAGGGTGCGGTAGGATAACAGCTTATAACATAAGATGTTTCTTCACATCCATTTTAATTACTAAATCATAATACGTACTACACATTTTTACCATAAGTCCGCTTGGATGAGCTTAGTTTAAGTGACTTTTAAGCATAACCCATAAGTTAGAAAATTTAGCTTTTGGCTTCTGACTTATTTTTGCCATTTTAATTTAAAAACAAGTGTTTAAAAATATTTTTTTACTTTATCCAAACACTACAAAATGACTTAAAACTATTTGGCTTAAATTAAAATAAATCAATCTAAACAGACTCCTAATTATCTAATTTCATGCATCATGATAAAAGAGTGGCATAAAATTTTCAAGAAAAAGCCAATTAACAAGACTACTTTTTATTGTTGTTTAGACCTTTCACAGGGGGAAAGTTGAAGGCAAACTAATTGAATTATTTCCCAAGGTACCATTAGGACCCACGACCACGAGTAATGGGCAAAGGGCCTGGGATCATGTATACAAGTAGGGCCTCCCGGGGGTCTAGAAGAAGCTTTTTTTTTTAAAAAAAAAAAAAGAAAAAAAAGAAAGGAAGTAAATCACCGCCTATTGTAAGATAATCATTTTTCAAGAAAAAGATTTTCAAGAAAGATAATCATTTGGTGATTGAATGATATATTCTAAAAGAAAATATAAATTAAATATTAATAAAAATATTGACTAATAGGGTAGTATTTTGATGAAATTTATCAGTATTAAGATAGACAATAAAATGTCTAAGCAATTATTAGAACAATGATATGAATTAACGTTAGTTAAGTTATAGGAAAACTATCTTTGTCCATGAGTGTGAATAGTCATTTCTTTCTGTATACGGGTAAAATCGGGCCCATTGAACATTTCGATTCCAGGTAAGCCAAATGAAGCATGAATATGACCGTAATGAATCAGAGTCAGAGCGAGGAGCCCTCGTATCGGGTCTCGGGCAAAACATCTGCTCTCGGGGGTATGGGGGCCATGTTCTTCGGGTCCGGTTTGGGGATTAAGACTTCGGAGACATTATCAAACAGCTACACACGACTAACAGAGGGCCGTGATGTCCATGCCCAATCGGATATCGCGGCATGAATCTGTGCCGTATCGGTAGAAAAATAATGATTAGCGAAATAGAAGATTTTGACCTTTCTTAGAATTGTACTTAGGGTAAAACTCCCATACTATATAAATGGGAAAGATTATTATTCAGTGGACACATTGTAACACGCATATCAAGGAAATTTATTTCAATTCTCTTTGTTGTTCAAAGTTCTTATTCTTGTTCCTAAGTTCTTCATAAGTATAAGCTTGGAATCGAGGGCAGATTCTTCATCGAGTCATCAACCGAGCTCGGAACCACCTCTATCATTGGTTTGGTCATCTGTTACGTTTTTCATTTGCTTAATCTAATGTCATTAATCACTCGTATTGAATTAATCCTCATATCCTTAAAATCACATATAAATTCAATTGTTATCCGTTTTTGAGAGTAAACAGTTTGGCGCCCATCGTGGGGTTAAGGATAATAGTGGTAATTTGCTATAAATTTTCATAACACACTCTATTTTACACTTGTTCTTTGAGGTTTTAATTTCAGGTCAAATTAAAAACGTCTAACTCTCAATCTGCTCATTTGAACGCTGATGCTAAGTCTAGCCACCATGGCGAGAACAACAATGTAATGCCAGCAACGAGGTGCCTTCTATTGACTCCAACGGAGTTCCAGTCGCGGACCCCATCGATGCTAACTCACATGTTGCTATCGATGCAAACTTACCTACCGACCCTGAAAACAGCGTCCGCGGGGAGCCTCACCGATGGCCCGGAGTACACACGACGATGAAGGTGATGGGATCAATTTGCAGGTGATCTTCGAAATGTTACAAGCTCAAAAGGCAACGATAGCCCAGTTGAAGAACCAAAGCCACGCCCCCAGCAGAGTTGAGCCCGAACCATCCCGGGAAAACACTCGCAGAAATGAACCGGCCACAAAAAGACCGAGTGAAGTTGAACCCGGGACCAACCCTGAGATAATAAAGATTCTTGAGGAACTGACGAAATGGGTGAAATCGGGAGAAAAGAAAATCAAAGTCAACGATAAAAAAGTGGAGACCTATAACTCCAGGGTTGGTCAAATCCCAGGAGCACCCCCGATATTGAAAGGCTTGGATTCCAAGAAGTTCGTCTAAAAACCTTTCCCTCCTAGCACAGCTCCAAAACCAATCCCAAAGAAGTTTTGTATGCCTGAAATTCCAAAGTATAATGGGACCACAGATCCGAATGAACACGTGACCTCCTACACGTGTGCCATCAAGGGAAATGACTTGGAAGATGACGAAATTGAGCCGATTTTACTAAAAAAGCTCGGGGAAACCCTGTCTAAAGGAGCAATGATATGGTATCTCAACTTGCCCCCTAATTCCATTGATTCGTTTGCTATGCTTGCGGATGCCTTTGTAAAAGCTCACGCCAGGGCCATCAAATTCGAGACTAGAAAATCAGACCTCTTTAAAGTTAAGCAAAGAGATAACAAAATGCTCAGGGAGTTCGTGTTGAGGTTCCAAATGGAAAGGATGGATCTGCCCCCGGTTGCGGACGATTGGGCTATTCAAGCATTCTCTCAAGGACTCAACCCCAAAGCTCTTTGGATTCACAGCAGCTGAAATAGAATTTGATAGAGTACCCGGTGGTAACTTAGGCTGACGTCCATAACAGGTACCAATCAAAAATCAGAATTGAGGATGATCAGCTCGAGCCCCCCTCTGGGTCCGTGTATCTCATCAGAGCTAATGATAGGTCTAAAAGAGCCGTTGACCATGAACCAAGACCGAGCAGAGATCGGTACCAACCATATAGTGGAGATTGAAGGAGTAGTGGATCCAGACGTAACCCAGCGAGGATGAAAAAAGAAGCGATCGAGGTCATAATAACTAGGGACTCATGAGCAAAAACGGTTTCGACAGGCCAATTGGGGCCAGGGAGGCACCATGGTTATCGGAGTAGAATTTTAGCGTTGATGCTGCCGACATCACATCAGCCATCGAACGCATCAAAGATACCAAGTGGCCTCGACCATTGCAGTCCGATCCTACCCAAAGAGACCCCAACCTGATGTATAAGTATTATGGCAACCACGGCAATAAGACCGAAGATTGCTGACAACTAAGGGAAGAAGTGGCCTGGTTATTCAATAATGGACACCTCTGGGAGTTTCTGAGTGATCGAGCCAACAATTACTTCAGGAATAGGGACTCCAACAACAAGAATGAGCAAGAGGAACCTTATCACGTCATCAACATGATCATCGGTGGAGTCGACATCCCCCAGGGTCCAATGCTGAAGCGCACTTAGGTGTCCATCACAAGGGAAAAGCGAACCCAAGATTACATGCCGGAGGGGACCATCTCTTTCAATGATGAAGGCGCTGAAGGCATCGTGCAACCGCATAACAATTCCTTGATCGAGGGTCGTAGAGCAGCTGGGTCTACAAGACCAAATAGTGCCCGCGGTCCAGGTCTTGAACGGATTCAGCATGGCATGTGAAACTACTAAAGGGGAGATAATCCTACCGGTGAACACCGTTGGAACCATTCAGGAAACGAAGTTCTACGTCATCGAGGGGGATATGAGGTACAACGCTCTATTTGGAAGGCCATGGATTCACAACATAAGGATACCCTCGACACTGCACCAGGCGTTGAAGTTCCCCACATCGGAGGGATCAAAACAGTTTACAGAGAACAACCGACCGCAAAAGAAATGTTCGCAATCGATGAGGTGATCCAGATATCCGCCCTCTCGACATCAAAGAACCCGGAGTCGGTTCGGAAGGAAGAAACTAAATAGCAATCATCGACACTGGCCCTAATCGAACCGGAGAAACAAAAAGCAGGCGACGATGATGATTACGAAGTTCCCAGGTCGTTCATCGCCCCTGACGATTTCGATGCCACCAAGTCAACGTTCGAGGAGCTGGAGCTATTGATCGAACACTTTCCCGATCGGAATGTATATCTGGGCACGGGATTAATTCCCGAGCTCAGGAAAAAACTCATTGAATTCCTTATAGCTAACATAGATTGTTTCGCTTGGTCCCATCTTGATATGACAGGGATCCCGCCAGAAATAACTACTCACAAGCTGAGCTTGGATCTGAAGTCCCGCCCGGTTAAGCAGAAGAGGAGGCCTCAGTCCGAAGTAAAGCATGCATTCATCAAAGACAAGGTATCCAAACTACTTAAAATAGGTTCCATTCGAGAAGTTAAATACCTGGATGGGTTAGCTAACATAGTAGTAGTGCCTAATAAGGGGAATAAATGAAGAATGTGCATAGATTACAAAGACTTGAACAAGGCATTCCCTAAAGACTCTTTTCCTTTGCCTAACATTGATTGCATGATCAATGCGACAGCCGGCCACGAGATACTTAGCTTTCTTGGCGCCTATTTTAGGTACAACTAAATCTGGATGGACCCGGGCGATCAAGAAAAAACTTCCTTCATCACTAAATTCGGCACCTATTGTTATAACATAATGATGTTCGGACTAAGAAATACCGGTGCCACTTACCAACGCCTAGTAAATCGGATATTCGAAGAATAAATAGGAAAATCAATGGAGGTTTACATTGACGACATGTTAGTTAAGTCCCTACGAGCAGAGGACCATTTGGAACATTTGCAAGAAACCTTCAACATACTGAAGAAATACAATATGATGCTGAACCTGGAGAAATGCGCATTCGGGGTCGGGTCCGAGAAGTTCCTTGGATTCATGGTGTCCAACCGGTGGATCAAAATCAATCTTGAGAAAATCAAAGCTAGAAGACATCACCGTGGTGGACAATGTCAAGGCTCTTCAAAGGTTAGCCGGGTGCATAGCCGCCCTGCGTTGGTTCATATCACGGTCCTTTGATAAGAGTTGCTGGTTCTTCTCATTATTGAAGAAGAAGATTAACATTTTGTGGACCCCGGAGTGCCAGCAAGCTTTGGAAGAACTCAAACGATACCTTTTGAGTCCATCTTTGCTTCATTCTCTGAAGGCAGACGAGCATTTGTACCTGTACTTAGCGGTATTCGAGATAGCGGTAAGTGGAGTCTTAGTCCAGGAGGAGGAAGGTACACAATTTCCTATCTATTATGTTAGTAGGACTCCAGGTGAGGCCGAAAGAAGGTATGCTCACCTGGAAAAATTGGCGCTCGCTTTGCTAAGCGCCTCCAGGAAGTTAAACCCATATTTTCAATGCCATCTCATATGTGTCGTAACTACTTACCTATTGCGGAACATAATGCACAAACCCGAGCTCTAAGGACGATTGGACAAATGGTCCGTGGAAATTAACGGGTACGATATCAAATATCGACCCTGAACCGACATCAAATCTCAAATTTTGGCAGACTTTGTGGCCGACTTCACGCGGACTTTAATACTCGAAGTCGAAAAGGAATTATTGTTAACCTTAGGGACCTCCTCGGGGATCTGGACCCTCTTTACGGACGGTGCCTCAAACGCAAAGGGATCCGGACTCGGTATCGTGTTGAAGCCGCCTACGGGTAATGTAGTTAGGCAATCTATTAGAATCGTGGAATTGACTAACAATAAGGCCGAGTATGAGGCCATGATTGTAGGTCTCGAATTGGCTAAAGCCTGGGGGCCGAAGTGATCGAAGCTAAATGCGATTCCCTCCTTGTGGTAAATCAAGTCAATGGGACATCCGAAGTGAAAGAGGAACGAACGCGAAGATACTTGGATAAACTACAGGTAACGCTGCATCGATTCAAGGAATGGACCCTACAACACGTGCCCCGGGATCAAAATAGCGAAGCCAATGCTTTGGCGAAATTGGTGTCATCAGTTGATGATGATGAATTCAGCTCGGGAATGGTCGTACAACTCATGAAATCAGTAGTGGAAGAAGTCCATGCTGAGATAAACTCAACGAGTTTAACTTGGGACTGGAGAAACAAGTATATAGACTACTTGAAGACTGGGAAGTTGCCCTTGGATCCCAAAGAATCGAAAGCTCTACGCATGAAGGCAGCCAGGCTTAGCCTGTCCAAAGATACTCTGTTCAGAAGAACGTTCGATGGACCACTCTCCATATGCTTGGGGCGGGGAGACACCGAATATGTTTTGAGGCAAGTTCATGAAGACACTTGCGAAAACCATTCGGGGGCAGAATCGTTGGTTTGTAAGATAATCAGAGCCAGCTATTACTGGATCGACATGGAGAAAGATGCGAAGAACTTTGTGCAAAATGCGATGGCTGTTAGATGCACGCACCAATGATCCATCAACTTGGGGAGTTACGGCATTCGATCCTGTCGCCTTGGCCGTTCATGAAATAGGGAATGGACATCGTCGGTCCCCTACCATGGGCACCCGGTAAGGCTTAATTTATACTATTTATGACTGACTATTTCTCTAAATGGGTTGAAGCTCAAGCAATCGAAAAGGTCCGGGAAAAAGAAGTCATCGACTTTTTTTGGGACCACATAATATGCCGGTTGGGTATACCGGCCGAGATAGTATGTGATAAGGAGAAGCAGTTCATCGGTAGCAAGGTAAGCAAATTTTTCAAGGACTATAAGATCAAAAAGATCTTGTCAACACCCTATCACCTTAGTGGGAATGAACAGGTGGAGTCAACGAACAAAACCATCCTTCAAAACCTTAAGAAAAGGTTGACCGATGCCAAAAGGAAAATGGAAGAAAATTCTGGCCGAAGTCTTGCGGGCATAGCGCACGACCTCAAAATCTAGTAGCAGGGCCACTCCAATTTCGTTGGTCTTACAGTGCAGAAGCACTAACTACCGGTTGAGGTAGGAGAATCGAGCCTCAGGTTCCGATATGCAACCGAAGAATCAAACGGTGAGGCCATGAGCACGATCCTGGAACTATTGGATGAAAAGCGCTAGGCCTCCTAGTCCAGCTGGCCACCCAGAAGCAGCGGATAGAAAGATATTATAACCAAAGAGCCAACCTCCGACAGTTCAATATTGGGGACTTGGTGTTAAGAAGAGTAAGAGTGAACACCCGAAACCCGAACGAGGGAAGCTGGGACTGCTTGGGAAAGATCATATCGAGTTATCGGTATTACCGGTAAAGGTTTGTGTAAACCCGAAGAAGGAAACAACGCACAACTACCAAACAATTAGAACGTGACCCACTTAAAACAATACTACTGCTAAGGTACGACCTTATTCACTTTCTTTTTTTTATATTACGAATTGGGCTAACACTAGCAAGCAACACCCAAAGAAGAATCTAGCAGTTAGGTCTGAAAGCACGCGTTGCACTCTTTTTCCCTTGAACCGGTTTTGTCCCAAATGGGTTTTCCTGTAAGGTTTTTAACGAGGCAATAGTAAATCATGCTAACTTAGAGTTGAAGACTGGTTTTAAATCAGAGTCAATGGTCACATCAACAGTATCCGAGCCCTCTTGAAGATCGACCTCGGATACTAGGGGCCATCACCCTTGGGTCAAGATTTTTAGCAAGGAAGGAAACTTTGTGCTTGAACAGTCTAGGCTCTATGGATAGGATTTATTGTAAGAGCCAAACGGTCAAATGAACCACGCCCACGTAGGCCACCTCAGCCATAATACGAGCTTTTACACGCTTACAATCTTGTACGTTACACACAGAAATGAAAGAAAGTTTCTACCTTACTAATAAATATTTTTTGATTCTTAAAAGTATCGAGCCTAAGGGCTATTCCTACCCGAGAACTATCGAGCCCAAGGGCCATCCTTATTCGAGCCCAAAGGGCTACCCCTACTCAGGGACTGCTGTCCGAGGCAAGTTCAGGTAGCTCGGGTTATCAAAATCCAGAGGCACAAAACCTATTAGGTAGTGCCCAACCCTAAAGGCTACGGCCAGCCTAAAAACGGTTCTGAGACGTCTGAAGCCCGTAATCAAAACATAAGGCCTTCAATAAAATTATAAAAATGTTCAAAAGTTACCCTCGGCAAAGATATAGTCTAAAAACATTTAAACAAGCATCTTGGAGAAATTTTCGGTCACTCCGAGCTTCTATAAGTTCAAACGAAAATTGCATCGAGGACAAGTCTTGCTCGAAACTCCGAAAAGCGACTTATTACTACATTTGGTTCTGTGTAAAGGCATTAGAAATATTTACAACTGCAAAAAGATGCTGAAGATAATAGATTTGAAAGTTGCCAAAAGGGAAAACTTTATATATTCTGGAATATCTTTACAAAGGCCAATTAAAATCGGCCTTAACAAAATATATGTACAAGATACAAAAACAAAAAAAAAATCTTAAGGCATCTCCGCCTGGTCTTCACCGGAGCCCAACTCGTCACCAGAACTGTCGGGGCCTTCGGATATTTCAAAACCCTCGAAGCCCTCTTCACCTCGGGGTTCAGCTAGCCTCTTATCCTCGACCTAGAGTCTTTTTGCCTCTTCAATCTTGGCAGATAGGTCGAAGCCTCGGGCATGTATTTCTTTGAGGGTCTCCCTTCAGGAAAGCCGCCTCGCATGCTCAGCAGTAGTCTTCAGGCGTCCTCGGCTTCTTCAACTTCGGCCTTATATTGGGCAACTATCTCGTCAGCATCAGTCGAGGTTGCTTCCAACTTGGACCTCGTTATTTCAAGCTCCTTACTAAGGGCATCCCGTTCAGCGATGGCCGAGCCTAGTTGAGCTTGGAGGTCCTCAATTTGTTAAGCTCGTGTATTGGCCTTCTCCTTCGCCATCCGAAGCTGAATTTCCACCGAAGACAGCTTGGCCTGGGCAGTCTCCTTCACCAAGGCCAGTAGGTCCATCTTGTTTTTCCACCCGTCGGCCATCACTTGGATCTCATCCATCTCCTTGCGGAGTTGGTCGATCTGGTCGATATTCTATTGGACCTGCGAAGTATTGTTGTTAGCTTCTGCGATCGAATATTCATTTCTAACTTCGAAAAACTTTACCTTTTCCAACAAGTCGGCATGCCGCTACCTTAAGGCTGATGCCTCTTTCTGAGCTGCATCCAGCTCGGCCTGGAGGTTTTTGGCGACCTCCTCCTGCTGCTCGCTAAGAAGCTCGTACATGTCCCTTTTTTGGGCTAGCTCCTTGATCTTGAGCTCGAGTTTATTGACTTCAACCCAATATTGGAGGAAACTTTCATGGTGAAGTATCGAGACCTGAAAAAAGATAAAGAAAACATGAGAAACATCAAGCACAGATAACTATAGACAGATGGAAGAAAATGATGCCTTATAGTTCAGCGCCTGCTGTTCCCTATTGAAAAGGCATGGCATGTTCACCGCATTCATTTTTTCCTGCTCCTCCTTGGTCACCAGGCATCTGAGGTAGTTAGCTACCCCCACAGGAGCGGACAAAACTCGAGCATCCTCTAAGACGTTAGTATAATCGACCTCTTACGTACAGGGCCCATGCTCGGAGCGGGGAACTGATTGAGTAATTTCGGGCTCGAGCTCAGCCCGCCAGCTTCCGAGAGTGTCTTTCTTCGAAACATCCAAGTCACCCAGACAGGAGAAGTCTTCCAAAGAGGACGAATCCACTCCATCGAAAAAGGAGTGAAGGGGATCTTCCACACCCTAGCCTCCCTCGTTGGGTTTCTCCTTCCTCTCTGGAGTCTCCTTGAGCATAGACTCGGTGTAGGAGGGCATCCCTGAGATCTCAATTACGTCGGGCGCTTCCTTTGGTGCAGAACTGGCATCCTGGGAAGTTTCACCTTAGGTATCTACGTCGGCATTTTGAGTTTGAGGGGGGTGATCTCACGAGTCTTCCCCTCGGATGCATCCCAATCCCTGGGATAGGTCATCATATGGGTTACGAAAATAGATTCATCCTCCGGCTCATCCATAAGCCGGAGGAGGGAGTCGGAGGCTGGCCCCGGAAACTGGAGCCCCTCTTGGGCTTACGGAGCACCTGCTTCTTCGGTTTCTTCGCCTCAGAGCTGGGGGAGCCCGTGGGTTTTCTTTTCCTCTTCTTTTTTTCCCTCCATGGAAGCAACAGAGAGATCAACGGGCGGTGGGACATCTTCATCCCCTTCCGAAAGCCTAAGTTCGGTGGTCTTAGGCAAACCTGCAATAACCAAGAAGGAAGAGGAGTTAGTGTAATAGAAGGTAAAGACATAGTGTTGGCTACTCGGAAAGAGGCCTTACCACGAGAACGGGCCTCCCATCGGCCCTTTGAGAGTTCGCGCCGTGTGTGCTCGAAGTAGGATATTTGAGTACAGATGCCCTCGATCCACTCATTTAACTGGGGAACCGCATTCGGAACCTGGGCGACAGCTGCACATCCACAAGC
Source organism: Nicotiana obtusifolia (assembly GCA_002018475.1). Lineage (NCBI taxonomy): Eukaryota > Viridiplantae > Streptophyta > Magnoliopsida > Solanales > Solanaceae > Nicotiana > Nicotiana obtusifolia. The sequence continues at coordinate 125,722 of MCJB01033835.1, read as the reverse complement.
ATAAATGAGAAGATAGAAATGAAAGGAGAAGAATTATTATATTGAAAGAGGGAGTTGCACTTACGAGACGCATTCCACTTCTTAGGGAATTACATGTATTCCGGGGGGGTCAAATCCTCGGTCTTCACTCGGACAAAGCGTCCCTGCCACCCGCGATGGTCTCGTCGATACTGGAGAAGGGGGCCTTGCTGGCCCAACGACTAAGCTTGATCAGTCCCCCTCGGAACACCCGGGAACTGTATAATCGAAGCAGGCGGTCATCGTGAACCGACGAGACTCGTTCTTGTTCACGAAGTAACGGAGGAGGGTCACGACCCTCCACAATGATGGGTGGATTTGCCCGAGGCATACCTCGTACCTCTTGCAATAATCTAGAACGATCGGATCCATCGGGCCCAATGTGAAGGGATAAGTATAAACACTTAAGTACCTCTTCACGTGGGTATTAATGACGTCCTCGGGTCCGGGGACTACTACGTTCTTGCCTTCCCAATTGCAGTCCTTACGAGCTATGGAAAAAACGTCTACGATCACAGAACATATATATCTCGAGACTCCTTCGCCCCGGTCCTGTTTGCGCGAAGGCTTCTCGACTTTAAATTCATTTACAATCGAGCAGCCCCCAGGGACGAATGCTGATAAGGGAGGCACGTCAGCCGGTTCGTTAGCAGCCACAGCGAGGGAGGCCGTTTTGAGGGCAACCACCTCATGGTTAATTGCTTCAGTACCAGCGGCCGGTTGAGAAGACGAAGAGGCAACTTGTTTGAGGAACGATTTTTAATGTTTTTTCTATTTTCATCTGGGGAGTGTTTGAAAATTTGAGAAATGAACACGAAGTTTTTGAAAAATGGGGTTTCAAGATGAAGAACAAAGTAGGAAAATTTGAAGGGAATCTGGGAAGAAATTTGGAGATTGCTATGGAAATTGAAGAACAAGGATGAAGATATGAAGGTTTGATGATGGTTGCGAAGCTTGAAGGTAGTGATTTGTTCGAAAAGTAGAAAAAGGACAAAAGGAGGAAGCTTTTATAGGGAAACAACCAACACTTTGCATTCGGATGCAACCTGCCGGTGAGCGACACGTGTCCAAATTCAGAACGACGCGATTGATGGGACGTTTCGGCTCCCTCGTTAGTCATAACGTATGAAGGAAGGAACCGGAGTCATCTATCATTTTTTATCATTTCGCAAACCTACTCTCTGAGAAATGAGGGGACTATCTATATACGGGTAAAATCGGGCCCACTAAACATCTCGATTTCCCGGTAAGCCAAACAGAGCAGGAACATCATTGTAATGAATCAGAGTTAGAGAGAGGAGCCCTCGTATTGGGTCTCGGCCAAACCATCTACCCTCGGGGGTATCTAGGCCATGTCCTCCGGGCCCGGTTCGAGGAGTAATACTTTGGAGGGCATTATTAAACAGGTGATGTCCGTGCCTAATCGGATATCACAGTGTGAATCTCGGCCTTTATCGGCAGAAAATCAGTGATTAGCGAAACAAAAGATTTTGACCTTTTTTAGAATTGTACTTAGGGTAAACTCCCCTACTATATGAAGGGCAATAATTATTATTCAGCGGATGCATTGTAACACGCATATCAAGGAAATTTATTTCAATTCTCCTTTGTTGTTCAAAGTTCTTATTTTTGTTCTTAAGTTATTCATAAGTATATGCTTGGAATTGAGGGTAGGTTCTTCATCGAGCCATCAACCGAGCTAGGAATCACCTCTATCATTGGTTTGGTCATCTGTTACATTTTTTATTTGCTTAATCTAATATCATTAATCACTCGTATTGAATTAATCTACATTGTATATGGTAAAATATGCTATGCTACATGGCCTCCCAAAAGAGAGACACATGGAACCTAAGACGGGGGATAGCCAAAACCGAAGGCAACGGTCCAGTCTGTCACCGGAAAAAATAATGCTCATAGAGATGCAATAAATATTCTGTGCCCGGTAGCATTTGGAGAATATTTCACAGGATTAAGTACGTTGCCTCTTATAAGGAATTTGGCATTTATGCTCACCGTACATCTTCATCAATGGCCCTCAATATTAACATTAAAGAAGGGCGCGATCCTAGGACCTCCTTTCCTAGAAGTAGCTATAAATAGTGAGCTCTGTTATCATTGTAAGGACACAAATTTTCTGAAAAAACTAATACTACAATCTACTCAAAGCTCTAATCAATTTTACCTTCTTATTTTCTGTTCTTGTTCTTATTATTATTGCGCCCGGAGGCTTCACTGCTAGAGTCTTTATTTTCTATCATTTCGTCTTCCTATCAAGGCTAAGTGTTGTATATTTCTTCAATTATCTTGTTATTTCAGGATTGAATTAATACTTGTCTAGAAACCACGTATAAATTCAATTGTACCGTTTTACAGGCAAACAATTTTGTGCCCGCCGTGGGGCCTAGACAACCATGCATTAAGTTTATCCTTGCCTTTTTTACTAACACGTTTTGATTATTTTATATAAGAAAAAATCATATGAAATGGCAGATAAGGTGTTAACAACACGCACAATCCTGAGGTTCGAGGGGATCAACCTCATTTTGAGGACTCAATCAGTGACACCCACAACAAAGGGAATGACGCCACGCCAGTGCATGACAGGCAATATCCTTGACGTGTTTGGGAGACAACTCCCAATGATGCTGAGGAGGAACATGTCATTGACGCGGTAAGGGTCCTACAAGAACAACATGCAATCATTTTAGGCCACCACACATGACAGGATAAGGTTATGACGGAGTTGAAGCAAGCGCTGTCGGGAGCTTCGAATAATGTGAATAGATGAGATCCGGTTCCTTCCGGTGCTCCCGTGAATCAAACCACGTAGAGGATCGATAACAACACCCTGAGGGGTGAAGTTGGCTTCGATGGGGCTGGAGGGATCAGATCCAGCCTCAATAATGAAACGATCCCTTCAAGAATGAACTCTTACGGTTTATGAGTGAAGTGAATGCCCGCGTGGACAAAATCCTGAGCGCACCACCGGTACTGAAAGGTCCAGACTCAAAGAAGTATTCTCAATTGCCATACAAGCCATGTGCGACACCAGAATTAATCCCGAAGCGGTTTAAAATGCCTGATGTGCCAAAGTATGATGGAACTTCAGACTCTCAGGAGCATATTACCACCTATAAAATGGCGGTGAAGGAAAATGATTTAGCTCCTCATGAAATTGGATCTGTTTTGCTGAAAAAATTTGGAGAGACCCTCACGAGGGGAGGCTTGACGTGATATTCATTGTTATCCGAGCATTCCATAGACTCCTTTGAGATGCTCGCGGACTCTTTCATCTAGGCTCATGCGGGGGCCAGAAAAGCACATGCCCGAAAGGCCGACATATTCAGGATTTTGCAAGAAGAGTCTGAGTTGCTACGAGAGTTCGTTACCAAATTCCAGAAGGAGAGAATGTTGCTCCCAGTTGTCCCGGATGAATGGGCGACTGAAGCATTCACTAAGGGACTGATCCAAGAAGTTCAGATGCTTCCCGCAAAATTGAAGGAAAGCCTGCTTGAATTTTAAGCAACGACTTGGGTAGATGTCCACAACCAGTAAGAATCAAAGATGATCAGGTTGGTTTTCCATTATCGACAAAAGGACAAGAGAAGAGTAGAGAAAAATCAAAAGACGATCTAGACACGGACAGACGGTCTTGAGGGGCCAATTTTTGCCCTACGAACGAACCGAAGGCCAAGACAGAGGCTTCTAGTCAGCGGACAGGAGGACTGATCGCAGTCGGAGCAATAGATCATTGCAGGATAAAGAAGAGTAGGGGGCACGGGATCCTTCTTACCCCAAGTTGTCAGAATACAATTTCAACGTCAGTATAATGGAGTTGGTGTTAGCCATGAGAAACATCAAAGAAGCACAATTTTTGAAACAAATGAGATCTGATCCCAGCCAGAGGGATCCCAACTTGTGGTGTGAATATCACGGGACGAATGGCCACCAGACAAGGGACTACTGACACCTCCGGGAAGAAGTGGCAACACTATTGAAGAATGGTCGTCTCAGAGAATTCTTTAGTGACTGAGCTAAGAACAATTATGGAATTGAGATAATACGGAACCCTCAAAAGCAAGAGAAGATCCCCCACGCCAAACGATCAACATGATCTTCGAGGGAGGGGGGAACGAGATCAACGGGGTCACCTTTTTGGCAGCAAAAAAGAAAAAAGTATCAGTAACCCATAGCAAAAGGCTCCGAGAAGTCCACTTTCGCGGAGGAGGACGCAGACGGATTGCTGCCACCACACAACGACGAACTGGTAATTTCTTTAAATGTGCTAGATTTTAAGATTAAATGTGTTCTAGTGGATCGAGGAAGTTCGAACAATATCATACAATTGAGAGTATTGGAGCAAGCTAAACTCACCGAAAGCATCATCCCGACCACAAAACTGATTGCTGGATTCAACCTCGCGAGTGTGACAACCTGAGTAGAGATTTTGTTACCCAAAAATGCGGAAGGAGTAATGAAAACAACTCTTTTAGAAGTGGTAGATGGTGATATGGGATGTAACATTATCCTAGAAAGGCCGTGGCTGCACGAGACGAAAGTTATATCATCAACATATCATCAATTGCTAAAGTTTCTAACACCCGAAGGAGTTAAATAGGTAAGGGGTGACCAACCGGCGGCAAGGGAGTTGAATGTAATTTCGATCTCCAATAGCAAAGGAAAGGAATACGTAGCATAGCAATTACATGAACCGGCACCCACTCCCGAACTAGATGAAGTTAGCCCGGGGAAAAAAGCGTCAGAATTTTATCAGTGACGAGATATTTCTAGGTTCTGGAAGAGACAGATGCAACGAAATTCATAGGGGAAGAACTTGAGCAAGTTGCGTTGTTCGAAGAGTTCTTAGAAAGGAAGGGATAGGACTGCACCCTGAGCTTAGGTCTGATTTTATTAAATTTCTTAAAAATTTAAGAAATTTTTAAGAAAGTCATACCCTGAGCTTAGGTATGACTTCTTCATAGTCACATGCGGATATGACTGGTATCCCAACGGAGGTAGTTGTACACAAGTTAAGTTTGGATCACAACGTACCTCTGGTTAGACAAGGAAGCTAGGTATAAGTTCGTCAAGGAAGAGGTGACTCGCTTACTTAATATCGGTTCGATCCGAGAGATAAAGTATCCAGACTAGCTAGATAATGTAGTAGTAGTTCTTAAGAAGAACAATAAATTTCGCATGTGTGTAGATTAAAAGATTTGAATAAGGCGTGCCTGAAAGACTCGTTCCCACTGCCAAACATCGATCAAATGATTTATGCTACAGCCGAGCACGAGTTAATGAGTTTCATCGATGCTTATTCCGAGTACAATCAGATTAAGATGAACCCGAAGAATTAGGAAAAGACTTTGTTTATTACAAATTTCGGTACATATTGCTATAATGTGATGCCCTTCGGGTTGAAAAATGTCGGAGCCACATATCAACGGCTCGTGAATAAGATGTTTGAAAAAAAATAGGAAAATCTATGAAAGTTTATATAGACGATATGCTCGTTAATTCTTTAAATGTAGGTGATCACCTTAAACATCTGAAGAAACTTTTGACATCCTAAGGAAGCATAATATGAAACTTAACCCCGAGAAATGCGCGTTCAGGGTCAGCTCTGGTAAGTTTCTGGGATTTTTGGTATCTCAAAGGGGAATTGAGGTAAACGTCGATAAGATCAAGGCCATCAAAGATATCCCGGACCAACTTTCAAGCGTGAAGTAAGTACAAAGGCTCACGAGGAGATTGGTAGCTTTGAGCAGGTTCATTTCCCGGTCATAAGAAAAATGTCACAGTTTCTTCGCATTGCTAAAAAAATAATAATTTCGAATGGACCCCGGAGTGCCAACAGGCTTTGAGAGATTTGAAAAAGTACTTGGTAAGCCCTCCATTACTTTCGAAACCAAAAGAAGGTGAAACAGAGTTAGTCTACCTCGCGGGCTCGGAAAAGTTTTAGTCCATGAGGATGAAGGTACACAATCTCCTATCTATTACGTTAGTAAAAGTTTAATGGGAGCAGAAACTCGCCACCCCCTTTTGGAGAAACTGCTTTAGCTTTAATAGTCGCAGCTCGGAAGCTGAGGCCCTACTTCAATGTCACCCGATAGCTGTGGTGACCACTTTCCCTTTGCGGAACAACCTTCACAAACCCAAGCTCTCAGGTAGATTGGCCAAATGGGCCGTCGAAATGACTGAGTTTAACATAGAATATAAACCAAGGACTGTAATTAAGTCACAAGTCTTTGCTGACTTTGTGGCCGAATTCAGTCCGTGATTATTGCCTCTTGAAACCAAAGAGTAAGTAATGGTGTCGGAATCGACATGGGGGGTTTGGACCTTATTTACGGACGGTGCTTCCAACGTGAAAGGGTCTGGGCTTGGTATAATATTAATCACGCCTTCCGGGGAAACCCTAAGGCAAGCCATTAGAACGGTCCCTTTAACTAAAAATGAAGCAAAGTATGAGGCTTTGATTGCAGGGCTCGAGCTGGCCTGGGGACTTGATTCCGAGGTCATTGAAATCAAATGCGACTCACAATTGGTGGTAAATTAGGTTTACGGGATCTTCGAAACCAAAGAGGAATGCATGCAACAATATGTGGTAAAGGTCTAGGATATTTGGCATAATTTTGGGAGTGGTCGATTACTCATATCCCGAGGGAAGATAATGTAGAAGCGGACGCATTGGCTAACCTTGGATCATTGACAGAATAAAGGGATCGGAGTTTGGGACAGTAGTACAACTGATGAACTCAATCTTGGATACAGATAGCTACTATGAGGTAAATGCGACTAATTTGGTCTGGGACTGGAGGAATAAAATCATCGATTATCTCGAGCACGGGAAGTTGCCAGAAGACTCCAAAGCGTCCCGGGCGCTGCGCGCTAAAGCAATGTGATATAGCTTCAATAGAAGCCAACTACATAGAAAATATTTCCAAAGCCCGCTGGCCCGAAGCCTGGGGGCATCCGAAGCTAACTATGTTATGTGATAAGTCAATGAAGGGATATGCAGCAATCATTCGGGCGCAGATTCCTTAGTGCTGAAATTGGTAAGGGCAGGATATTATCGACCTCGCATGGAACAAGATGCCTAAGACTTCGTACGAAAGTGTGATAAGTGGAAACTCTATGCACCACTGGTACATCAACCGGCACAACCGTTGCATTTGATTCTGTCCCCGTGGCTGTTCATGAAATGGGGAATGGACATCGGGTCATTGCCACCAACCCCCCGGAAAGGTAAGATTTCTTTTGATTTTGACTGACTATTTTTCTAAGTTGGTGGAAGCAGGTCTTATTAGAAGATCGGCGTGCGCAAAGTGATGGATTTTGTTGTGGGAAAATATAATTTGCAGGTTTGGAATACCAGAAGAGATAACATGTGATAATGGGCCACAATTTAATCGGTGCAAAAGTCACAAAGTTCCTCGAAGATTTAAAAATAAAGAGGATCACATCTTCACCCTACCATCCGAGCGCAAATGGTCAAGTGGAGTCACCGAACAAAGTGACTATACAAAACCTCAAGAAAATGTTGGAAGCGGCTAAAGGTAATTGGCCCGAGGAATTACCCGAAGTTTTATGGGCATACCGAACAACAGCCAAATCGAGCACAGGAGAAAATCTCTTTTCCCTTGTGTACAGGGCGGAAGCTTTAATCATGGTAGAAGTAGGGGAACCCACCTTGAGATATTTCCAAGCAGATGAAGAATCGAACAATGAGGCAATGTTAGTCAACTTGGAGCTACTCAATGAGGTAGGGACTTGGCTTATGTAAGAATAGAAGCCTAGAAGCAGAGAATGGAGTGGTATTATAATCGAAGAGCCAACCTCCATTATTTCAAAGTAGGAGACCTGGTCCTAAAGAAGGTAACTCAAAGCACCCGGGAGCTCAACGGGGTCCAACATGGAAAGGCCCCTACCGGATTTTAGCTGTCATCGGGAAAGGTTCATATGAATTAGAGAACCAATATAGATAAAATTTTCCTGGCAACTGGAACGTAGCAGACCTCAAAAGGTATTATTGCTGATGAACATCACCTAAACTGAAAGTATGTGCGACACTCTTTTTTCCTTCATCCAGTTTTTGTCCCAATTGAGTTTTTCTGGCAAGGTTTTTAATGAGGCAGCAACAGAAAGCTCCAACAGCATCAATAAGACCTTTAATATCAAGGCACACAAGCAAAGATACACTCTGGGACGGTTAGATAATCTTTTGCTCTATAGCAAAATTCCCATTGGGAAGCTAAGTTTGTTATCGAGTTAAGGATTATCTAGCAATTCATTAGTGGGATCCTCGAAGGTACAAGGCTTCCAGTATTCCAATTCGCATTCTTCGCATTCGAACACTGGGGGGTGGGGGGAACGATATGAAGATACAACAACAATGACTGCCACGTCGATTGGGTAGCAAAAACTAGAAACATAGTTGTATCATCAGGACCGGGGACTGCCAACCAGCCCCGTAGAAACAAGTTATACAAGTTAGCCACAAGTAATGACAATTTATTTTTTCAGCATAACAAATGATTATGTACTTTTTGAAAATAGAAGGAATAAAATGAAGTTCTTTTATTTTTATCTTGTTTCTTGTCTGAACGATGAATTAACTTTGTCATTTGAAAGTTAAACAAGTACTTCAAATGCTAGTGCCGTAATGAACAGGAGACGTCCTCTTCAAGAGCACCGCAAACATAAGAGGGCCATATCTTATAAAACCCTCACATTAAAGGGTTGATTTAAGAATAATTCATGCCTGGAATCAAAATGCTTTCGGGAAAAATACAGCCTAGGCTTCACATAATAAGACGCAAACAGTAAAACTTGTGCAAAACTCTTAAGCAAAAAAGGAATGCAAAGATTAAAACTTGCATGAATTTTCAAATGAAGGAAAGATTCAAATAATACTTGAGCAAAAAGATATTTTTATTTACAGTAACATGCCAAAATGGCACAGATACAAGAATTGGGAATAGGAAAGAAGAGCTAAACTGCAGCATTTCCGGAACCCGGAGGAAGAGAAGTGTCCGCGCCCCCAGGGGAAGTGGATAGATCCGCCAATGGCTCAACATTTTGGCCTTTGCCAGTTTGGTCTTGAACATTTTTGAAAAAATCTTCTGCTTCCTCTTCAGTTCCCGAAGATTCGGAACCGGAACCGTAAGAACCGAAAGCAGCAGGCTTTGACGGGAGACCATTTTTAGCAGCCAACTCAAGCTCACAGACCTTAACAATTTTAGCATCAAAGTCAATGATACCAACTTTGGCCTCTTCCAAGGTTTTTCTCCTCATGCTGTACATAGCGTAAGTTTTCTCAACGACGAGGGAAGCTGCTCGGGCGCTTAAATTCTTCTTTGAGTTGGGTTACCTCGGCAGAAAGGCTTTCCCGAGCAAATTTAACGGATCTGAGGCTAACATCAAGGTCACGGACAGTTGAACTAAAGAGCCTATAATGCTCGATAGTTTTCCTATACTTCTCCTCCAGTTGGGCATGTTTTGCCCATGCAGCAGTAAGCTCTTCAGTTTTGGAGTTCAAGGCTGCCTCTAAGTTAGTCAATCTTTCAGCGGAGGCAGCCTCACGATCGGATGTATCAAGAATGGCGTTATGAATTTCAACCCATTTGGCCTTAGCCTTTTCAAATTTAACCCTCAACGTGGCAATCTCTCAGCTAAGGGTCTCCATTTCTTGCTCGCTTTGCTGCAAATGAGCCTCCAATACAGCAGCCTTAGTGGCTTTTGCTTCTAATTCTAAGAATCAAACGACACTTTGCTCTTGCTCTGCCAAAATCTGATCCCGTGCGGAGGTAGTTTCTTCCTTCTCACGAATCAACCTCTGAAGGCCCTCGGAAGCAAGAAAGTTGGTCTACAAAACAAGAAAGTTAAAACTCAAGATATGTTCAGGCAAAAATAAAAGAAATAACAAATGAAGAAAGGAATGTACCGCTGGGCCATTATGCATAGCATTGTTTAACAAACACTCTCCCCTAGAGCGCCTGAATCTTTTCCCAATTTTTCTCTAAAGCCAAAGGCTTCAGATAATTAGCAGGCTTCATCGGCCGGGATAACAAGTTGCATCTGGTAGAGACCGAAAGAGTAACATTCCTCTTCCTTTGTGGATCTTCAGAAGGGGCAGCATAATTTTGCCCCAAATTCCCATGAACTAGGGACTGGGGAAGAGGAACACCTTCTTCGTGGTCAGGTGCGACCGGTAGAGATGACGTAGTAGTCGCTCATGGAAGAGTGGAGAAAGTGGAAATGATATAGCAGTTGCTGGTGTTGGTGAAGATGGAGATGAAACTGATGGAGTTAAATAGTGAGAAGCAGCTGCAGCAAATGCAGTGCTGGTTGTTGGTTTCTCGTCAATCTAGACGTAAGGGACCCGGTACTCAACCCCAAAATACCGAGTGCGGCGACTGGGACACGGAATGTAAGGCCCCGTAAAATTTCACCTAAAACTCGGGTTTCGTGGTGTTAAGATAGACTTATATGTTGATGATTGTAGAGATTCTTCTTATTTGCTAAATGTGCTTAACATTCTTATTTTCTCATATGTGGACTTAAAGTCTTGAATAGAAATGCTTTGTTGTTAATGATCCGTGATGATGTTTGAAAGTGAAATAGATGAACATAAAATATGGAATACGGCCGACGTGCCAAGAGCGACATTGTGTTATGGCCATTGGTGAAAATGAAATCAATGATATATAAAAGATAATGAAATGAGTTGTCAATCCTTTAAATAAACAAACACCCTGGGAGTTTCGTCAGTCATCGAGGAAGGGTAGGTTGAAATAACCTAACCCCGAAACTACACGTGCCGGTGTAGGAGTGAATTGTGATTGTACCCCTTTATTGGGATGATATTGATGTGATGAGAATATTCCCCTTTATTGGGATGAGATGATTTCTAGAAAAGGGCGATGTCAATCCACACGGCATTGTGGTGAGACGGCCCAACCGATCGGGTCATGATCGGATGCCATGCAGCACACATGGTGGTAATTGTGCTTGAGATTATGATTGAAACAATGATTGAGATTGAGAAAATGATTGTGATTGTGGTTGATGTATTTGGGTGAGATGGCCTAGCCGATCGGATCGTGATAAAATCACGGTGGTATATCGGTGCTAAGATCTCCCAACCTGAAATATGAAAATTTACTTGAAAATTTGTCTTGATCCTAACTTGATTTTGTGGTATTGTTTGAGGCTCTCATGATTTTATGATTGTCATTCCTTGTGTTATCATTCATTCTATTGACAGGGTTTAGTCCTTCTCATTAGTACTATTCCATATGTACTAACGTCCCTTTTGTCGGAGGTCGTATATCATTTCAGCTGACTTGGTGAGCCTCACTTCATATCGGGGTCGTATATCTTTTGTTCCTTGTGTATTATATTTTGAGGTATAGGCAGGGCCTTATTGCCGGCACTATCATCCTACCCTTTTGTATCTATTAGAGGCTGCGTAGACATAGTGTGGTTGGTATGTTGGTGTTGGGGAAGTCAAACTAGTAATGTTGTATTTGTATCACACGTTCCACTTCAAACTATGAACGTGTATGTATTTTGAACTTTATAAATGATGTAACTAATGATAAGGAATTGGTGCTGTTCACATGATCCTCCTCGTTGTCTAATTAATGAAATGGATCTCCTCTTTATTCATGAGTAAGTTCGGGTAGAAGGGATTGTACATGCTTGCTTGGCTAGGGTATCTCAGTTTACCGTCGGTCGCGCTCCCCGAGGTCGGGGTGTGACACGGAAGCGGGAGTTTGCATTTTCCACCATATCGTATTCCCCCCAGAGCGCTGAGGCATCGTCATCGGATGGTGTAACTAACTCGACAGGTTGAGCATGCTGTTGAGTTGATGAGGATCGTCGCCTTCTATGTAGAGCAGCTTCCCCATCACTAGCTTCTCTATCATCGTCGATCATCATAGTGTCTATGACCGGCCTGGGAGGAGGGCTAGTCACCACAACTATCAGAGACGACTCGGGGGCAGCAGTCTTCGCCCTCTTATTCTTCTCCTCGGCCGCGGAGGAGAATCTTCTTTTTGGTTGTTTGTCCTCCGGCCGGGGACTCCGTAAAGAAACATTTGTGCCCGAAGCAAGACCAGAGACACATGTTCGAGTAAGTGCCTCCTGAAGCAGCTTCGCCGCGTCAGAAGGATCAGCCAAAACGTCCTCCTCGGGGACAATAATAGAGCCCGCAGGTAGACCTGATTTCAGAGAAAAGATAGAAAGGATCAATCAATTTATTTACATAAAAAACTGAAACAAGGTGAGTCTGAGTTACCATGGTTTTAGGCCTTCCACCCGTATTTAAGGGCCAGTTCTTTCCATGAGCGGATTTCAAGCATGGTGACGTCCAAGATCTTCTGGACCCATTGGTCCAAGCCTTCAACCATCGGTGGGACTCATCGAGTTGCTGAAACAGGCGAAAGATGGAGGATCAATATGGGTATAGAAGAATACCTAATAAAAAAAATATTAAACAAGGTGCTTAGGAGTGCGGTTCCATGCTTTCGGCAAGGATGAAGCCATTGCTGGAATGATGTCGTTGGTGGCAACCGCAACGAATCGTTCCATCCACCCACGGTCATTGTCATCATCCATGCTAGATAACAGAGCATGGTGGCCACGTTTGCTGAAATTTATCATTCCCCTGTGAAAGATTTTAGGGAAGTAAAGATTCATCACATGAGCTAAAGATAGCTTCTCTCCCGTCTCTTGGCACAAGCGGCGGAGACAGGCAATCGTCCTCCACACAGGAGGAGTTACTTGTGCCAAACATACCTGATACCGAAGGCAGAATTTTGCAATAGCTGAGTCAAATTCTCCACTCAAAGAGAACGCACCCAAAGTAAAGGGATACGTGTAAAAATATGTAAAACCCTCCTTGAGTAGGGTCACTTGCTTCGATAGATCAGGAGCAACAACACCAAATCATGGCAGCGATAGTCTTCCTTCATAATAGGAATACTAGAAGAACGGATGGAAGAAAGATATCTGCCAACAGTTCATGTGCGAGGGAGAGCCGAAGGGAATTTCTCTTCGAAGTCTTTTGTTGTAACAATACTTCTAGGTATGATGGAATGCACTGTTGGAGGAGCAACATCCTCGGTTTTGTTCTTGCCCTTTGAATAGCTAACTTTCTTTGAAGAAGAGGCCATTTGAATGGAAGAAAAGTTTTTTTGTTTGAAGGGAGTTAAAGAAAGGTTTATTAACAGCAAGAACGATTTTAGGAAGCTTGGAAAATTATGGAGTACAAGGGAAGAAGGTTGATGCGTATAAGTAAAAGTTTTGGCGGCTAAATTCATGGCCATGATTACCTCGATAATCGGCAAAAGCTGTGTTTAATCATGAGATGACACGTGGCCGGGGCATTAAATGCAGAGAGACGTGCGTCTAATGAATCGTCAGAAGCCTTCAAAGGGGATCATAGTAATTTCCGCCCAAAAGAATGTTTCTACCAACTTCCCGGTGGCACAAAGTTGTGTCAGGGGGATTATCTGTATAGGGTAAAATATGTTATGCTACGTGGCCGCCCAACAGAGGGACACGTGGAATCTAAGATGGGGGATAGCCAAAACCGAAGGCAACGGTCCCGTTTGTCATAAGAAAGAATAATGCTCATAGAGCTGCAATAAATGCTCTCCGCCCGGTAGCATTTAATGAAAAATATTCCACAGGATTAAATACGTTGCCCGTTACAAAGAATTTGGCATTTATGCTTATTGTTACATCTTCATCAATGGCCCTCATAATTGACATTAAAGAAGGCCGCGATCCTAGTACCTCCTTTCCTAGACGTAGCTATAAATAGTGAGCTCTGTTATCATTGTAAGGACGAATTTTCTGGAAAAACTAATTCTACAATCTACTCAAAGCTCTAATCTATTTTACCTTCTTATTTTCTGTTCTTGTTCTTGTTATTATTGCGCCCCGAGGCTTCACTACTAGAGTCTTTATTTCTGTTATTTCGTCTTTTTATGAAGGCTAAGTGTTATATATTTCTTCAATTATCTTGTTATTTCAGGATCGAATTAATTCACTTGTCTAGAAACTACGTATAAATTCAATTGTACCGTTTTACGGGCAAACACACATATCCTTAAAATCACATATAAATTCAATTGTTATCTGTTTTTTAGGATAAATAGTTTCCTTAAATTTTCGTGAAAAATGTTCTTAAAAAAAAGAGTCTTCTACTAATTGAACACCAAAAAAGAGTCATGAACTTAAACGTATTACAAATTATTGAGAAATGAGATTGAATTAAATTAAATTTAATTATTCTCCTTTTCTGTATTGGTACTACAGTTAATCCATGCAAACTTTTGGAGCAATTATGAACTTAATTAAAAAAGAATAATTAAGAGGAAAGCATTACTCCTACATCCATTAAGGCGAAGATTTTGCTCATAAAATGCAACTTTTGTACATTAGCAATAATGAGCTCAGACACCTCCTGTACCATAACCAAAAGACTTAATCATTTTATTAAGCTTTTGCTGCTTACTTTTGGGATTAATTAATTGCCATATAATTGCTTTTTTCATACATTGGATTAAGAACACTGATCGCCACTGAATTGAATCATTCACCACGCCGGAGCTTTTGACTATTTTGTTCTGCTGTTAAGTTAAAGATGAACACTAATTAAGTTATTTCAATAACTTCCTGAGCACAACATTGAGCATTCAATTTATTTGATTAAATTACTTGATTAAGTGCTTAAATTTATCATCAGTAGACGAACACTAATTGTTTTTTTGGGACGCTTGACATAATTTGTGTAGCATAAACTTGTCTTTCTTACATTAGTGGACTCTAAGAGTATCATTACATTCGTTACCTAGTTTTTCAGTTTAAATTACTTTGGGTACCCAATTACTTTAGCATGATTCTTGTTTAGTTTGTCTGTCTATTAATTTTGACATTTTAGGGTTTCATCATTCCCAATGATTAAACACGTTAGATATCAATAAGAACAATCAGTGAATTTGGACGAACGACATTAATTAGTTTATGAAAAAATAGAAAGAAAAGAAAAGGCAGAGGAAAGAAGCATTTAGAATATTATAATAATTAATCTCTAATATTAACTTTGCATATAATCAACAGTAAAGTTAAGACCCAACGACGTATCAACGTGAAATCTTAGTAGCTCAACTTCTACCATTTGATTAGGGTTCGATTTCCCCCCTATAATCTCCTTCCCATTTTTTCCTCCTCTACTCTTATATATACTTTTAAAAAAATATTAAAAAATAAGGCACCAACCATGCTCCTTCAACATTTCTCTAAGAAGAAACTTCTTATATTGCTCTTTAAAACGTTGCAAAAAAGTCCTAAAAGGGAGTATTTTGATGGGGCAGTGTTAAAGAAGGTAGAATCTTCGTTGATAAACGATGATAAGTGCAAGTTTTGAGTGTGTTTGTGTATTATTTTGTGTGAGTTGCGGGAGTTTACATTATTTTTGAAGTGAATATATTCTCATTACGTATTTCTTATGTGCAGGAACAAACTTATGCAGAAAAGGAATAGAAGAAAAATTGGTAAAAAAAGAGCTGAAGAGAAAAGTCTCGGACAGCGAAACGAGGTCCACTTCTCCAGAACGGGACCAGAGCAGAAGAAACCAGGAAAGTTCCGGACAGCGAAGCGAGGTTCACTTCGCCAGACCGGGACTAAAGCAGAAAAAAATCAGCTTCGCTAATCCGAAATTGGAGAAGGAAAATCCACCTCATACAAATCCTAGTCACTATAAATACATCCTAAAACGTTATTTTGAAGGGAGAGACACTACTTTGGAGAGGAGAAGACTTGGGAGATGCAAGAACATGCTCGGAGCTAGGAAAAGGATTCAACTTTGCGTTTTTCCTTCTTTCTTCCTAATTTTCGATTGTTATGAATTCTAATCTTGTATTTGTGAAAACAATTATGAGTAGCTAAATTCTCATCTAGGGTTTGATGGAACCTCTTGAAGGATGAATCTTTGTTGCGTTTAATATAAGTTTGCTATTGGATTTTCTCTACTTGTTCAAGTACGTGATTATTGTGGTTGATTGAAGGGCCCTCAATTGGCTGTGCCTATTTAGTGCGTATTGCTTGGAAAAGGGTACACATTTAGGTAGTTATTGACCAACATCATTCCTAACGTATTTGAGGAATCAATACAGAGGGTTTAAAGGTGGGATTAGGAATAACGAAATCTTGGTGCCATCTTAGTGAGCGGTAAACTAGTGCCAGCTAGCGTAGTTTGGAAGAATACGTCGGGTAAATTATTGTAGTTACTCGCAAGAGAATTACGACACCTAAAGTGCTCACGATCGGTAGAGAATATCTACGCAAATATATAGGAGACGTGGCAGAGAGGATTCTGACGAAAGGATTCGAATTTAATGAAAGAGTCACTTGAATATTGTCAATGAACTTGGAATGAGTTTAAAACTTGAGGAAAGGTATGAAGAGTGCATATGCTAGGTTCTAAGCGTTGATATAAACCATTATCATTAGTGTGATGCTTGAGTATGTTTCGAAATGTGTTTCTTGCATATATGCTTAAGTTTAAGTTGCTCGAGGACGAGCAAGAGTTTAAGTGAGGGGTGGTGATAAAGGATGAAAAGTGCATGTTTTGAGTGTGTTTGTGTGTTATTTCTTGTGTGAGTTGCGGGAGTTCACACTGCTTTAGAAGTTAAAATATGCTCATTACGTATTTCTTATGTGTAGGAACAAACTTATGCGAAAAAGGATTAAATAGGAGAAAAATAGGTGAAAAAAGAGCTGAAGAGAAAAGGCCCGGACAGCCGAAACGAGGTTCACTTCACCAGACCGAGACCGGAGAAGAAGAAACCAGGAAAGTCCTGAAAAGCGAAGCAAGGTTCACTTCGCCAGACCGGGACCGGAGCAGAAAAAGATCAACTTTTTAGATCCGAAAAAGGAGAAGGAAAATCCGCCCTGAACAAACCCTAGTCACTATAAATACATCCTAAAACATGATTTTGAAGGGAGAACACTACTTTGGAGGGGGAGAAGACTTGGGAGAGGCAAGAACATGCTTGGAGTAAGGAGAAGGATTCAACTTCACGTTTTTCCTCTTTCTTCCTAATTTTCGATTGGTATAAATTCTAATCTTGTATTTGTGCAAACAATTATGAGTAGCTAAATTCTCATCTAGGGTTTGATGGAACCTCTTGGAGGATGAATATTTGTTGCGTTTAATATAAGTTTTCCATTAGATTTTCTCTACTTGTTCTACTACGTGATTATTGTGGTTGATTGAAGGGCCCTCAATTTGCTGTGCCTATTTAGTGTGTATTGCTTGAAAAAAGAGTACACATTTAGGTAATTGTTGACCAATATATATGAGGAATCAATACGGAGATTTTAAAGTTGGGATTAGAAATAACGAGATTTTGATGCAATCTTAGTGTGCGGTAAACTAGTGCCAGCTAGCGTAGTTTGGAAGAATACGTCTAATAAATTGTTGTAGTTGCTCAGAAGATAATTACGACACCTAAAGTGCTCACGATCGGTAGAGAATATGTAGGCGAATTTTATAGGAGACGTGGCAGGGAGGATTCCGACAAGAGGGTAAATCGTAACCCTAGACCTTTCCATTTTTGTATACAATATGTGCTTTGTTAGTGCTAATAATACAACTTTTTGATTACCTTGCTTTTAATTAGTAAACAATCAACTCATTATTCAATATTTTTGAAGGTTGATTACTTGAATTCTGGCAAAATTAGTGGTTGTGATTAGTAGGTTAATTCCTTGTGGGATTCGATTTCGGGCTTCTAAACCAGATTATATTTGCAACGATCGCTAGACCTCTTAGGAGGCATAGTTGGCGTGATCAAATTTTGGCACGTTGCCGGGGAACTAACGATTTAGCTGTAGATGAACTTCTAGTATTTGATTTTTTTTTTAATTTTAGTTTTATTTGTTAATTTGAAAAATATGGCATCGTGGAATTTTGGGAGATTTGATATTGGTAATTCTACTGTTGATATTCTTTGTGCGTATTGTGGAGGAAATCACTTGTGCCAAAATTGTCAAATATTTTCGACAGCGAGTTATGTGCACTAACTCAATCTTATGTGTGGAATGCGTGTGATATGTTTGTTGGTCAAGATGGTCACTTTCATGGTTGTGTTTATATTTCTTATCTTCCCCTAACCTCTTACTTTGGTGGTTCTTCTTTTTCCTGTAAAGTTAATAGAACAAAGAACCTAGGGATGATGACCTGAAAGAGATCAAGGATATGCTAAGGTGCCTTGTGGAGAAAAATGATGAGACACAACTGCGGATACAAAGGCAAGATGCAACTATTCGCAACTTGGAGGCTCAAGTGAGTCAACTAGTTGAAGCTTTTAATATTCAACATGTTAATATTATGGATAGTAGCCAGGAGTAGTGTGCATTAGAGATGGAAATTGAGGTGCCAATTGTAGGGTCATAGGTAGAACACCAACACTCTAACCAACTAGTTGAACTTGAGGATACAAATTTAGTTGACCCTAATGTGATTGACGTTGAGGATGTCGAAAATCTTGAAGTTCATGTATTTGAGCACGTTGGACCTCATTCCAAGCTCTTCTCTACATCATGTTCGGATGGTGAAATGGGAATGTATCTTTACGAGCATAAAAAAGTCTAGGGAAAAGGTAGATGAGCCTTATATTTTGAAATTTTCAAGGCCGTCTAGGCAAGATGATATCCCTCAATAGAGAGCCAAAAAGTGCATAGAATTTATTTAATTTTTGGCTCGCAAGAATTTGTACCGTCCCAAGAGCATAATCATAAGCTTGAAGGAAAATTTGGGGTTCAATTCATAAGCTCGAGGTGGAGGCAAAAAGTGACTCGCGTCGTGCCGCGACGTTAAAAAGCGCTTGTTGGGAGGCAACCCAGCTTTACTGCTTTTTTTTTTAAGTTCTTTTTTATTATTTTTTTATTGTATTATACTTGTAGTGTTATTTTTTATTTCTCTAGGAGCATGGAAAGCGAGGTTATTGGAATAAAGCAAAAGCAAGTGAGATGGTTATAACTAAGTGTGGGGTGCCCGCACAAAGAACCAAGTATGTGAGAAGTCTGAGTACCTCATGAGCTGCTAATGCTTCGGCCTTTCGCCTACCAGGGAGTTTCTTTTACCTTTTTATATTTATAGGTGTGCATTGGGGACAACGTACAATTTTTAGTGTGGGGTGAAGAGACTGTTTGGGTGATTTTCTATGCTATTTTAGTTGTGTTATTTTATGTGTGTTGAAAAAAATAAATCAAAAATCAAAACAAAATTAGGTAAAAATAATCCCCCTTGGTTTCTCTTATGGCCACGGTTCCTTTTCAAGGGATGACTTTTTGAACCGAGTAATAGTTTTTTTAGTAGGTAGAATGTTCAAAAAGTTTTGGACGTTTCCCGACGATGGATTTCTTAGACAATTTTCTTGAAGGTTTAAAGTCCAAAGAAAAATATAAAAAGAAAAATCTTTTTTTTTCTTTTGAACTGATAATGGAATGGGGAGAACTTGAGTATCTATGCATTTTGACATGTTTTATATCGGGGCTTAGGTCTGGAGCATATGAACTAAGTAATTTCTTCATGGTCTTTGTAATTACATGCCTTAAAAATATGTGTGGCTTTCTTTTGACACTGAGGCTCATCTTTCGACTCTTGTGATTAATTTTCGTGTGCTGAAATTCTATAATGACTGTGCTAGTTGCTTTAACACGATATCAG
The DNA here is from genome assembly GCA_002018475.1 of Nicotiana obtusifolia. Classification (NCBI taxonomy): domain Eukaryota; kingdom Viridiplantae; phylum Streptophyta; class Magnoliopsida; order Solanales; family Solanaceae; genus Nicotiana; species Nicotiana obtusifolia. Next base: position 105,951 of record MCJB01033835.1, on the reverse strand, counting down.
ATCCGAGCCATCCTAAGTGAGTCATGTGCATTGTGTTAGGTGAGATTTTGGTGTACTCTATGGCATCCTTGCTAGTCTAGAATTTGCCCCGTGTGTGACTCAAAGCGAAATGATTAAGTCTTATAAGTTTAGAAAGTGATATAGGCTTTCTTTAATTGACCATTTAGCCTATTTGCCTACCAGTGCTAATATTATCCGTAGTCACCCCTTTTGAGACTGTAGACCATTTCTTTGGGAACCATATTACAAGCCAAATCCCCTTAGTTCTTAATCAAATCTTCTTAAAGCTTTACCTCCGAAAGCACTTAAATAGCTAGAAGAGTAAAGAAAGAGATTGGGTAGCTTTTGAGTCACAGAAAGACCGACAATGTGCACTTGTCTATAAACAAAAAAAGGTACTAGCCGGAAGTACCAAATTAAGGAGAGTGTGAAAAAGGAAAAAAAAAAAAAGAAAAAGGGGAAGAAGAAAACAAAGAGAAAAAAAATGAATAACACCTCCCATATCTCTATTTGGCTAGTAAATATCTATATGTTGATGTGCTTAATGAAGAAAGGCTTAAAATGTGTACGATTTCATGGCAAGAAATTGAAGTGGTCATGGCAAGAAAGTGCTTAGAAGCGAAGTGTAGTGTATTAAAGTGCTTAGGAGCGTTAGTCACTATTTTCTCAAATATATCCTACCCGTGTTTTAGCCTACATTACAACCTACAAACTCCTACTTGATCCTAGACTTTGCAAGCTTAAATTAGTCAAGTCTTACACTACGGACAAGCCTATAGTACGAACTTGGGTGGCATAAGAGTTTCTTTGTGAGAGTGAGAAAATTCTTCCAATTTGAGAGTCCTTAAAATATACTTGAACTTATATTAAGTGTTACTTTCTCCGTGGTTTGTTGGTGAGAGAACATGATTTGTAAAGGATTGATAGAGACCTTGATTTTTTTAGTTGGCACAAGGAGCGAGTCATAATGCGGAATATATTAGAGTCAAGTTTTGAGGTGAGAATGTTAGAAAGAGTCACATGAATATTTTAAATGAACTGGAATGGGTTTAAAACTTGAGGAAAGGTATAAAGAGTGCATATGCTGGGTTCTAAGCGTTGATATAAACCATTGTCATTGGTGTGATGCTTGAGTATGTTTCGAAATGTGTTTCTTGCATATATGCTTAAGTGTAAGTTGCTCGAGAACGAGCAAGAGTTTAAGTTTGGGGTGGTGATAAAGGATGAAAAATGCATGTTTTGAGTATGTTTGTGTGTAATTTCTTGTGTGAATTGCGGGAGTTCACACTGCTTTTGAAGTAAAAATATGCTCATTATGTGTTTCTTATGTGTAGGAACAAACTTATGCGAAAAAGGATCAAATAGGAGAAAAATTGGTGAAAAAAAAGCTAAAGAGAAAAGGCCCGGACAGAAGCGAGGTTCACTTCGCCAGACCGGGACCGGAGCAGAAGAAACCAGGAAAGTCCTGAACAGCGAAGCAAGGTTCACTTCGCCGGATCGGGACCGGAGCAGAAAATACCAGCTTCTTAAATCCGAAATAGGAGAAGGAAAATCCTCCCCAAACAAATCCTAGTCACTATAAATACATCCTAAAACTTGATTTTGAAGGGAGAGAAACTACTTTGGAGAGGGAGAAGACTCGGGAGAGGCAAGAACACGCTTGGAGCAAGGAGAAGGATTCAACTTCAAGTTTTTCCTCTTTCTTCCTAATTTTCGATTGTTATAAATTCTAATCTTGTATTTGTGAAAACAAACATCAGTAGCTAAATTCTCATCTAGGGTTTGATGGAACCTCTTGGAGGATGAATCTTTGTTGCGTTTAATATAAGTTTGCCATTGGATTTTCTCTACTTGTTCAAGTACATGATTATTGTGGTTGATTGAAGGGCCCTCAATTGGCTGTGCCTATTTAGTGTGTATTTCTTGGAAAAGGTTACACATTTAGGTAGCTGTTCACCAACATCATTCCTAATGTATATGATGAATCAATACGGAGGGTTTAAAGGTGAGATTATGAATAATGAAATCTCGGTGCGATCTTAGTGAGCGGTAAACTAGTGCTAACTAGCGTAGTTTGGAAGAATACGTCTAGTAAACTGTTGTAGTTGCTCGGAAGAGAATTATGACACCTAATGTGCTCATGATCGTTAGAGAATATTTACGTGAATTTATAGGAGATGTGGCAGGGAGGATTCTGATAAAAGTATTCGAATTTAATGAAAACTTATGTTACAGTAAGAAAAAAATACATTTATATTACGAAATCACTAAGCCGTATACAAAGGAAAAGTATACAACGAAGTCTACTTGGGAAACACATAGGATTTCTCCGTGGAATAAAAAACAGATTGATATTGGCTCTCACTTTATTAGACATGCATCATGATCCTTGTATTATGAAGTGTCTCAATATCAAGGACACTGAAAGTCCCCACCTCCAAGATAAAAAGGGATTGCAATTTATACAAATAAAAAGTACAAAAATACCCCACTCCTTTAGGTTTCTATTACAAAATGCTATCCCACTTTATTATGTTACATCATGTATGCTTATATATTGCAGGACATTATTAATCTATTAGCTTATGTGCTTCTATTGAATTCTCCTTACTGTTAGCTACTTTTGGAAATAAAACAGTGATAATGTGGAAATAAAAAAAGGAAGATCAATGGTACAGTAGAGTATGTATCGCGTGGTCCCCGTCCACGCGTGGGCCCCATCCTTAGGTGGGGCCCACGCAATCTAGCTAGGGAATGAGACTTCCATCTCTCACATTGTTAAGGTCTTGCCAGGAGCAATCTAGTGCGCGCCTAACATTTTAAAGATTGTAACGTAGTGATGGTGGGCAATAGTTATCCTTGGGCTTTAAAGACAACATTTAATGTTATTAAGGTCATATTTCACAGCCTAGGAATCCAAGAGGACCAAACCACTGGACCCCTCATAGGTGCCATTGCAGTGTCAAGCAATCACTCACTACAAGTGTTGTAAGTCCGAGTCTTGTACTGAGAAAATTCTTATCTTAACTTGAGAATCGTAGTATAATTCTAGTCATTTACAGAAGTGAAAGTATTGAACCAAACAAGACTAATGGTTTCTTCCAAGAATACATGAAGAAAACATGCCCTATTCATCGAAAGTGAAACTCATTTATATATGCAGAGCATGTGGTGGTTAGAATTTAGAAAAGAAGCCAATTAATGTGCCTATTCATCGAAAGCGAAACTCAAAAAATATTTTAACAGATCGCTTTTAAACTTCTTTCAATGAAAAAAGAAAGATTTCTTCAAAAATACATACCAGGGGCGAATTCGCCAATTATAAGTTGATTGCTTTAATCATTCTACCATAGATACTTTGCGGGGATCCTCAGCTTCTTCAAATATTATGTTTACAAATATTAATCTATTTACAAATACATAAACAAGATTAATCTTTGATTTGCGTGCAGTTTTTCAGTTACACTGAATAGAAACGAAAATTGCAAAGATTGTATTACTTTTTTGATACGCAGTCAACTAAATTAGCAACACATTCTGGAAAATAAAAGGGTCCTGACTACTATAAAAATTTTCCACGGGAGAATGTGTGAATAAAGAATCAACCATCTAGTACAACTTAATCCTAAACTAGGACGTGTGAAATTATACTGCAGTCATCACCCCAAATCTAAATTCTTTATATCCCTAGCACAACGATGTAACCCCCTAACAAAATTGCCAGTAGAACCACAAGCCTCAAATGTTGATGATCCACCCTTGTACTGAAAGAATGGATCTTCGAGCGACTCTTCAGCGGATGGCCTAACAGACATGGAAAGCAAACACTTCTCAAAGATATCTTTCAGTCTGAAGTCTTTTACTGTCACGATTCCAATTTCCCAACTTAGGATGTTGTGATGGCAGTCTATGGGTGTCAATGGATATTTAAAAACCGACTAAACTGGCCGAACCATACCGCACCGAACTGATTTTTAGGTTTCTTTTAATAAAACCGTAGGTTTTTAATATAAATCTATAACTGTACTGATAATTAGGGTAGATTTTTTATTTTATGAAAATAAACCGAAAAATACCGAACCATACCGAATAAATTTACATGAAAAAAATATATATATTAATATTAAGTTTAAAAATAATAAAGCATTAATATTTTTCTTGGGCCTTGAAATTATGAAAACGGTTACAAGCCAACAAGTAATTAAACTCAAAATTCTTATTCCCAAACCTATTATACTACTATTGAAACTAAATTATTTTCAGCATATTCACTAGCAAGACACAAGGTTTTCTCGCGATTTTGAGTAGCAAACTATAATGTATTGAATATTTTTTCTTTCGCATGATTTAAATTTATATTTTCGAATATTTAATCTTCTATAGACTTTATTCTTGAGTCTCAACTTACTTAATATCTTTTCACTCGTGTGATTCATATTTTCTTTGTTTTTGCTGAGTTTCTTTTATGTTGTTGTAGAATAGTTGATGGATCTATTCTCTGGTCATCTTTCATGTTTTCTTAATTCATCACTCTTTAAATAGTAAATGTCTAGAGAGTTATGCTAAGTCCTATAAAAGTACGTATATTGTTGCATTCTGCTTCTACTAGTGACTTTTAACTGACATTTAAAAAAATACTGAAAATTAACCGAACCGTACCGATACCGATATCGAAGAGAAACCGACATGATTGGCACAATTTCTAAAAGTCTAATTTTGGTTATACATAATAGAATAACCGCAATTGATACAGTACAAATTTTATAAAATAACCGGCCGAACCAAACAATTAACACCCCTAGATGACACCTAGTCTTTAAGACTAGGTAAGCCTAACACATGCTGATTATTAATGGAATTTAACTAACTTAACTGAAATACATTAAATAACATTTGTAACAACATAATTGAACCAACATCAGTTACATAACCCCCAAAACTGGTAGTACAAGTCATAAGTCTTTCTAAGAGTAACTATAAATAATGAGTACATCACTATTCCGGAATAATAAGAAACAATGGAAATAAAATACAACAGAAGGTGATTTTGGGGCATGCGAACGTCGAGTAGGTATACCTTGAAGTCTCCAGCAGTGCAGAGTCTCAAACCAACTCGATCATAAGTACCTAGATCTGCACAAAAATATGCAGAGGCGTAGCATGAGTACAACACAATGGTACCCAGTATGTATCAATCCTAACCTCGGTAGAGTAGTGACGAGGCCAGGTCAAGACACCTACCAAACATGTACACATGTGCAGGATATAACATAAAGCTAACAATGGAAAGAACATCAATGTAAGACCAACAGTAGAAGGATCACAAATTACAATCAACAGTGAAAATAATAGAAGCATGAATGGCAATAAGAAACAACCAAGTAGTAAAGCAACAATATAGTTAGAATACAAATAAAACAAGAATGAATTCAAGTAAGGGAAACCGATGACAGCTCAATCAATTAAATAGTTCCTAATGCACGAACCCGCGGTACCACTCCTCGTAATCTCAAATCATAAGTCACAACTTCCAAATCTTACATATATGGCACCTCGTGCCCACATTTTCCAAATCACTTTCGCATGGAAAAGTCTATGTGCTACCATGTATATTGTATCTATGTCAAATATTAAGTAATGTGTCCAAGAGATCTATTTATATACAATAAGGCATAATGACAGTTTTAAATAAAGTAGGAAATCAATGAGAAAGTGAGTTTTTATTAGGAACCAAATACAGTGAAATATGGTACAATTTATACAAAATATGATATCAAATGAGTTTAGCTTAGAAGTCATTTGGGTAAAGAAAATATTATTTTTAAATAAAACAAAGCATCGGATAAGTCACCGAATTAAATCTAGAATTTGTTAAAATAAAACGTAATAACAAGTCTTAAGTAAAGTAAAAACGTCAGATAGGATAAAGAGTTTAATTGGAGAAATAAATTAAAGTAAAATATGACTGCTAATAAGAATAGTAAAGTACCGAATGAGACAACGAGTTTTAACTTAAGAGTCACATAAGGTAAGCATGCTCCTAATTCTTTCATTTAAAATCGTTATATTATCAACAACTCAACATGTGTGAGACAATGACTCTGTGTAGTAAATTCATCTTGAAAATCAATTCACCAAGTAACCACGGAAGCAGGGATTGATGCAATGAAGTAATACAACGGTTCACGTAGGATGCATGACTCACACAAGATACAACAACAACAACAACAAGTACAATACACACAATCCGTGGCGCGCAACCTGATCCCACTATATCATCATTTATCAATATCATAATCTTCCGTTTTTTCACCATATCATCATTAGTCAATATCGAGTATCACATATACAATCCGTTGCAGCACGCAACCTGATCCCACCGTATTATCATTTATCATCATAATCCTTCCTTATTTCGCAATATCATCATTAATCAATATCAAGTATCACATATACAATTCGTTATCACAATAATCCTACCGTATTATCATTTATCAATATCATAGTCCCTTATTCCATCGTATCATCATTATCAATACTGTTGTGGCGTGCAACTCGCTCCCCAAGCAATACGAATTAAATAAACAAACTACAACCAACTACGGTACATCACAGAATCAACGCAATAACGAAGCTACACAAAGAAATCACAACGAATGAAGAAGTTACACGATAACTCATAAAATCAAATAATAAGAAATGACAATTCATAAACCAAGAAACAATTTCCGAGAATCAATTAACAATAAAGGCATGTACTCAACAAGTGATTGCAATTAACAATTAAAAACATATAAGGGTGCAATTGGCAGATGAAAGTTAGAACATGAACTAACAACTTCAAGTAGAGCATGTACAAACAAGCCTAGCAACAAAAGATATAACATGAAAAGATAACTTCAATTAAATGCATGAAAGAAGCCTAATAGTCTAAATCGGTCAAATACCACATATAAGCCCGTATACACACTCGTTACCTTAGTCTAAAACCTAAGGGGTAGTTTTTCCCACGTAAAGTTAGGCATGATATTTACCTCAATTTGGCCAAATCAATACTCAAATTAGCTTTTCTTTTAAAAATTCACCTCCGCTCGGCTCAATCTAGTCAAAGACAACTTAAATACATTAAAAATGCAAGAAAAAACAATTTCAATTAACTAAGGGGTAGTCTTTATAAAATTTTCAAAAAGTCACAAAAGTCAACCCCGGGCACGTCCGTTCAAAACCAGGGTCCAATGGTAGGTCTTGACTATCCATAACCTCACGAGCCGATATATGTGTTTTGTTTCTAAATCCGAGTCCAACTCGACTCTCAAATCCCCAATTTTTATTTTTCAAAACTTTGACAAAAATCCCCAAATTTTCTCTTAGATTCTCATGAATTTGATGTTAGATCTAGTATATAATCATGAAATATAGTTGAAAATTGATTAGAATCACTTACCCCAATAGTTTGTTATGAAAACCTCTCCGCAAAATCGCCTCCCACCGAATCTAGGGTTCAAAATATGATAAAACAAAGCTAAGTCTGGGAATACTCAGCTTTAAACAAGCTGCAGATGCCGCATTTGCGACAAGGGATTCGCAATTGCAGACCTCGCAAAAGCTAAGCTTGAACAGTTTCGATGGCTCCGCAAAAGCGACAAAAATATCGCAAATGCGGACACTGGTCTTTCGCAAATGCGATACAGAGTACGCAAATACGAACTCTACAGGCTTCGCAAAAGCGATCATTTCCTCACAAAAGCGAGTTCCCTCCCCAGCAGGTCAACATCGTAAATGCGATGAGAAACCTCGCAAATACGAGATCAGAAACACCAGCAAATCTGAACCTTCTTCCAAATACTCCGAAACGCGTCTGAAACTCATTTGAGCCCTCAGGGCTCCAAACTAAACATCCACACAAAACCAAAAGTTATAACACGAAGTTGCTTGCGTGATCAAAATATCAAAATAACCTATAGAATCACGAATCGGACGCTAAAATGCATGAAAATCACTATGAACTAAGAACTTCTATAATTGCAACCAAGCATCCGAACCACGTCAAACCAACTCCAAGTGACGCCTAATTTTGCAGGCAAGTTCCAAATGACGAAACAGACCTATTCCAGGTCCCGAAACAAAAATTCGAACCCGATAGCCTTAAAGTCAAACCATGGTCAAACTTAGGAAAATTCCAAACCTTTAAATTGCCAACTTCCGCCAGATGGTGCCGAAACCTTCTAGAAATATTCAAATGCAAATTCGAGCATACGCCCAAGTCCAAAATCACTATCCAGACCTACCGGAATCATCAAAACTCCGCTCCGAGATCAAATACTCAAAAGTTACACTTGGTCAATTCTTTCAACTTCAAGCTTCTCAAATGAGAGACAACCCTTAAAATTATTTCTAAACCACTCAAAAACCAAAGCCGATGATGCACACAAGTCATAATACACTATGTGAAGTTACTTATGACCTCAAACTTCCGAACTGGACGCAATTTCTCAAAAAACCTGCTAGGTTGTTACATCATCCCCCACTTAATCATATGTTTGTCCTTGAACGTGCCAGGAGTCGTTCCAAAGCTATCAAATCACTGTATGAGCTCACCATACATACACCCGGGGGTGATGCCACATCATCCCAATCCATTAGTCCATAAACCTTAGGACAGAACCCAAATCCTCAATATCTAAAACTTATCACAAGACTCGAATCTCGCATCAATACACTGTATAAGAATGAACAAGCTGAATTGAGCCACAACCCTAACCCAGGGTACAATCACCTGATGTTCCACACAACTCAAATGCATGCTGCAATAACTTCTAACCACCATAGATGTCCAATAAAAACTTTGTACCGGTAATACACTTCATATCGAATAAAACCTCATTCTGGACCTCCGCAACGTTGCTTATGATAAAAGAAACATGTAGAAATTCATAACCATCCATGAAATCAACAAGCCAAGAAGCTCTCTCGTCGCCAAGGGCCATCGCCCAATTCTCAGCGGAAATATAGCATCATCCTTCCAACCACTCTTCGTCCCGATGCGATAGTGCAAATCTCGGGTCTATAACCCTCATCTCAGCCCATACAAGCAGCCCACTGAAAAGTCACACCAAAACACATGGATTCTCACACAACAAGGTCCATACACCAAACAAGCAATAACTTAGAAAGAAATTTTCTAAGACGGAACGAAAGCAAGGTACGAAGAGTATCTAACAAGTACAACAGATATAACAACAAAAGTACAATTTCATCAACTTATTCCATAGAGGGGAAATAATACACGAAATAAGCACAAGGAAGGGTATCCCACGCAACATCCTTTGCAGCGTGCAACCCGATCCCAAATATATCAATCCACATAGGGATACCTTTCAAGCCAAAGTGCTTGGGTTCACTGATCACATGTATGCTAATATCAAACACGATAGAGTGCACAAACATAATTGTGGGAAGATGAATAAAAATAATACAACATGGAGGAAAGCAAGCACAACTAAGGTGCAATGAGCAAATCAACATCACGAGGGCCATCTTGCCCATATTGCCATAAGGCCTGAACGGGATTACAGCATGCATGCGAATAATCATATAACTTCACAACCCATCATAGTAGAAGAGAGAAGCACATAACACAGACTAGGCACGAATAACATCCATTATGTCCGGTACTAAACCCAGGATATCAATTCCACAAGAGTAACCAAACCTGATCTGATATAGAATACACATTCTCATTGGGCTTTCAAATAGCCCCCAAACAGATTCCGAATATTCCCACACAGATCTTCCATACCGCATAGCAAAATCTAAAATTCAGAAGCCCCAAAACCCGGCAATTACCGTACCACTAGTCAAGCATCCGCAAGTCAAAACACAAGGTGCCTTCCTAAATGCACGCTCTTCACATGTAATATCCAATAATGCCAGCATTCTATTAACTTATGATATCCATCCAAGAGAAAACCATAATCCGCAACATTTTCCTTATGCCAGTAGCAGACAGCCGACTCAAATCATGGTCGACACCATCGAGAACTCCCCGAGACGTGCCCGCACATAACTAAGCCATCGAGACCGAATCTCCCCAACTCAACCGAGTCATACAAACCATCCAACCTAAGAGTACTGCCACAAACACCGGTATACAGTTACCACCCAAAAGGACCAATTACCTCTATTGCTATGCTGATCCAACACCACCGAGCTGACCCGTTTCTGCGGGTCCTCCTCGACTTCTCTTTTGAGTAAAACTTCTCCCTATTGGTACACAACGATCCCAAAACCAAAGTTCAATGCAGAAGATCCTAGTACAAACCATGTAGCCCAGAAGCTCATCAAACACTGTATTTCCTCTAAAGCACTCCATAATGCTGCAACTGAGATGCCCACGCTGAAGAGACCTTCTATGAATTTGAAATTGCTTCTCTGAATTCTTTGATACTGAAATATAAATTCATTAATGACGCATAAATACCGCAAGTCCCAGCATTATCCCATGCAAATCTCAGATCTTAATCATATGCAAATTTCGGAGAATCTTTCAATACCACATATATACATCTCAGGCCAAAACTGATATAACACATGACCGTGCAATTTGATCATCGATAGTGGACTCCCCCACTTGGCGACAAGCCATAGGACACAACATCTGATGATCCACAATACTAACTTTCATAGCTCGTACAACACCAATCATAAGATACCTCAAATCCTTTACCAAGCGGATGTCCATCCTCGTGACAGTCAAACTTGCTTCCTCCAGTTCCTTGAATGATAGTGTGCACCTTTCCCTGAGTAGAAATCCGATACGAACCACATAGTCTCAAACACCCCTAACTATCTTCAAATCAACATCTACCTCATGATCCTTCCACGATCGTGATGATTAGGCAACCCTTTAAACCTTCCCAAGCACGTACTTATCAACCAGATGCCAGAGCCCGTTGCACCCCCATGTGAACAACTGACTGATCCCTCAATACATCTGCATCCTTAGTCTGGACAACATGTTGATACAATGTTTGAGCATCACTGGCTCCCTCGTAGCCCATCCATAGCATCATGAACCATTGGCACATAGCTAATGCCGAGTGCGCAATATTATAAACAAGTGGATGCAAAGGAATATAAGACATGCGTTTCAAGCTGAATCAATGTCGCACGATAAGGAATGAAAGAAGTGGAGTTTCCTGATAGTTTTCGTAACCTCTCAAAGATAATTACAGACATGTTCGTACCGATCCGCAAGACTCTACTAAATCTGCTTATGACTCGTAGCACCTATGAACCTAGAGCTCTGATATCAACTTGTCACGACCCCATTTCCACCTTAGGATGTCGTGATGTCACCTAGTCTTTAAGACTAAGTATGCCTAATACATGCTGATTATTAATGGAATTTAACTAACTTAACTACAATATATTAAAAAATATTTGTAACAACATAAATGAACCAACATCAGTTACATAACCCCAAAATCGGTAGTACAAGTCATAAATCTTTCTAAGTGTAACTATAAATAGTGAGTACATCACTGTTCCGGAATAATCGGAAACACTGGAAATAAAATACAACAGAAGACGACTTTTGGGGCCTGCGAACGTCGAGCAAGTATGCCTTGAAGTCTCTAGCAGTGCAGACATAAGTCTCAAAACAACTCGATCATAAGTACCTGGATCTGCACAAAAATGTGCAAAAGCGTAGCATGAGTGCACCATACCGGTACCCAATAAGTATCAAGTCTAACTTCGGTAGAGTAGTGAGGAGGCCAGGTGAAGACACTTACCAGACATGTAAACCTGTGCAAGATATAACATAAAGCTAACAATGAAAAAAACATCAATGTAAGACCAACAGTAGAAGGATAAAAAAATTACAATCAACAGTGAAAATAATGGAAGCACGAATGGCAACAAGAAATAACCAGGTAATAAAACAACAACGTAGTTAGAATACAGATAAAACATGAATGAATTCAAGTAAGGGGAATCGATGACAACTGAATCAATCAAATTGTTCCTAATGCACGAATTAAAATAAGAATTACCTGAGGTACCACTCCTCGTAAACTCAAATCATAAGTCACAACTTCCAAATCTTATACATATGGCACCTTGTGCCCATATTTTCCAAATCACTTTCGTATGGAAAAGTCCACGTGCTACCATGTACTTTGTATACGTGTCAAATGTTAATTAATGTGTCCAATAGATCTATTTATATACAATAAGGCATAATGACAATTTTGAATAAAGTAGGAAATCAATGAGATAAAGTGAGTTTTTATTTAGGAACCAAATACAGTGAAATATGATACAATTTATACAAGATATGGTATCAAATGAGTTTAGCTTATAAGTCATTTGGGTAAAGAAAATATCATTTTCAAATAAAACGAAGCATCAGATAAGTCACCAAATTAAATCTAGAATTTGTTAAAATAAAACGTAATAACAATTTTTAAGTAAAGTAAAACGTCAGATAGGATAAGGAGTTTAATCCGAGAAATCAATTAAAGTAAAATATGACAGCTAATAAGAATAGTAAAGTATCAAATGAGACGACGGATTTTAATTTACGAGTCACATAAGGTAAGCATGCTCCTGATTCTTTCATTTAAAATCGTTATGTTATCAACAACTCAACAAGATGTGAGACAATGACTCCGCGTAGTAAATTCATCTTGAAAATCAATTTTTCAAGTAACCTGTCACGACCCCAATTTCCCCTCCGTCGGATGTCGTGACGCCACCTAGTCTCTAAGACTAGGTAAGCCTAACAAATATGCGAAAATAACTGAAGCAATGATTGAAAAATCTCAAAACCCAACAACTAATATAAGGAAATATCTCCACAACTCTGTGTATATGCAATAGCCTAAAACCCGGCGAAATACAAGTCACAAGCTCTATGCCGATATCAAAGTCATCCCTATACAACTGTATCTAGTAAAGAAGGAAAAATATAGAAATGGATAGAAGGTGACTATGAGGCCTATGGACCCGAGTAGGTGTATCTTGAAGTCTCCAAATGCGAACTCAGCTCACTGGTGTCGGGACTGATAGGAAGTACCTGGATCTGCACAAAAAAATGTGCAGAAACGTAATATGAGTACACCACAGTGGGACCTAGTAAGTGCCAAGCCTTACCTTGGTAAAGTAGTGACGAGGTCAGGTCAAGGCCCTACTGGAAATTATAAGAAACAGGATGAAAGATTTACCAATATAATAATAATGACAAGGAAGGAGTATACCCAAAAGTTAGCTACACAGAATCAAGGCAAATAATACATCACGGGAGGAAACAAAGATTTGACATGTTAAGGAAACAAAACAACCAAAAACAAGTACAACAAGTAGAGAAAGATCAACAAGGGTCACTACCGAGGTACCGTCTCGTAGTCCCAAATTACAAGAATAACTTACAATCTTTTCTTATATCACCACGGGAGCCTTTACATTTAGTTTTGAAAATTATTTTTTCGAAATAGCATCCCGTGTTTTATCCCACCTTATCACACCGCATGACTTCTAGTAGTTCCCCTACTAGCCACGCGTATCAAGCTCACCTTATCTCACCGCATGTTAAGGTAACTCTATTACGACATGAAAGGAATCGATAGAGCTAAAATCGGTAATATTCACATTTAGCCTGTGTACACACTCGTCACCTTGCGTACACGACTTTTACATATCAAAATTATCACAACCAATCACAAACCCTAAGGGATAATTCCCTCACACAAGGTTAGGCAAGTCACTTACCTCAAATCACGCTAACTCAATCAACTAGTAGGCCTTTTTCTCGATTATTCAACTCCGAATGGCTTGAATCTAGCCAAAACAACTTCATACTATAGGAAACTAATTCGAACAATAAAATTATGATCTTTACAAAAAAATAAAAAGTTAACTCAAAAAGTCAATCCGAGCTCGCGTCTCGGTACCCGACCAAAATTATAAAATCCGAATAACCATTCGATAAAGAATCCAACCATACACGAATTAGTCAAATACGACCTCAAATCGCCTTTCAAAACTCAAAAGTCTACGAAGTTTCTACCATTTTTTTCTCAATTTTCCTACTCAAACCACTAATAAAATGATGAAATTAATAACAGATTTATGTAAATTAACCAAAACCGAATTATGATTCCTTACCCCAATGATCTCTCTGAAAAACCCTCAAAATATTGCCTACCACCGAGCTCTCTAAGTCCAAAAATGGATTATGAATCAAACCCTAGAAAATCCCTCTTTTCTGCCCAGCAAAACCGCTTCTGCGGCCTTTGTGTCACTTCTGCGATGCCGCACCTGCGAGTGCAGAAAAACCATCACAGGTGCGGATTTCACTTAAGCTTAGGGGATTCCGCTTCTGCGGATAAAATCTCGCACCTGCGAGTGCGCTCTCCTGCAAATAATTCTCTGCTTCTGGGACCCTAAGCTTGGCCAGCCACTTCCGCTTCTGTGCTTTCTCATTTGCTTCTGCGAGTCCACTTCTGCGAGACTATGACCGCATCTGCGGTCTTAGCTGCGCAGGCCACCATTCACTTCTGCGATCAAGCCCTTGGATTTGTGAGTCCGCACATGCGGCCAATAATGCGCAGGTGCGATTGCACCAGAACAAGCCAGCTTCAGCAGTGAGGTTAAGTCCAATTTGTTCCGGATTCGATTCGAATCATACCGGGGCCCCCGGGACCCCCGTCCGAAAATATCAACAAGTCCCAAAATACATAACGGACCTACTCGAGGCCAAAAATCACATCAAACAACATCGAATTTGCGAATCGCAACCCAAATTCAAGCCTATGAACTATGAACTTCCAAATTCTGAAACTAATGCCGATTCATACCAAACCAACTCTGATTGACTTCAAATTTTGCACACAAGTCATAAATGATGTTACGGACCTATTCCAACTTTCGAAATTGGGATCCGACCCCGATATCAATAAATTCAACTCCGGGTCAAACTTTCCAAATCTTCCAAACCTTAATTTTTTTCTAACTTCCGCCAATTCACGCCGAAACGACCTACGGACCTCCAAATCCACATTCGGACACGCTCCTAAGTCCAAAATACCATACGGAGCTATTGAAACTGTCAAAACTCTATTCCGAAGTCGTCTTCACAATAGTCAAACTACGGTCAATTCTTTCAACTTAAGACTCCAACATAGGGATTATGTGTCCCATTTCACCCCGAAACTCACTCAAAACCCAAACCAAATACTCCCAGCAAGTCACATAATCATGATACAACATAGAGGAGGCAATAAATATGGGACCGGCGCTAAAATACTCAAAACGACCGGCCGGATCGTTACATAACCATGGGAGCACGGATTGATGCAATGAAGTAATACAACGGTTCACGTAGGACAAGACACAACAACAGCAACAACAAGTATAATACGCACAATCCGTTGCGGCGCAACCCTATCTTACCATATCATCATTTATCAATATCATAATCCTCCCTTATTTTACCATATCATCATTAATCAATATTGCGTATCACATATACAATCTGTTGCAGCGCGCAACCCGATCCCACTGTATTATCATTTATCAATATCATAATCCTCCCTTATTTCACTGTATCATCATTAATCAATATCAAGTATCACATATACAATCCGTTGCGAAGCGTAACCCGATTCTACCGTATTATCATTTATCAATATCATAGTCCTCCCACATTCCACCATATCATTATTATCAATACCGTTGCGGTGTGCAACCCGCTCCCCAAGCAATATGAATTAAACAAACAAATTACAATCAACTACGGCACATCACATGACCAACGCAATAACGAAGCTAAACAAAGAAATCACAACGGATGAATAGGTTACACGATATCACACAAAATCAAATAACAAGAAATGACAATTCATAAACCAAGACACAATTTTCGAGAATAAATTAACAATGAAGGCATGTGATAGACAAGGCATGTATTCAACAAGTAATTGCAATTAACAATTAAAAACATATAAGGGTGCACTTAGCAGACTAGAAAATGAACTAAAAACTTCAAGAAAAGCACGTAAGGGCAAGCCTAGCAACAAAAGATATAACATGAAACGATAACTTCAATTAAATGCATGAAAGAACCCTAATAGTCTAAACCAATCAAATACCACATATAAGCTCGTACACACACTCGTCACCTCGTGCACATGCCTTACATATAATTCAAATAGTACAATCAACCCAAAACCTAAGGGTAGTTTCCCCTACACAAAATTAGGCAAGATACTTTGCTCAATTTGGCCAAATCAATACTCAAATTAGCTTTTCCTTTACAAATTCACCTCCGCTCGGCTCAGTCTAGCCCAAAGACGACTTAAATATATCAAATAATGCAAGAGAAAATAATTTTAACTAACAAAGTTATGATCTTTATAAAATTTCTAAAATGTCAACAAAAGTCAACCCCGGGCCCGCCCGGTCAACACCCAGGTCCAAGGGTAGGTCTTGCCTACCCATAACCCCACGAGTCCATATATGTATTTTGTTTCCAAATCCGAGTCCCATTCGACTCTCAAATCTCCAATTTTTATTTTTCAAGACTTTGACAAAAATCTCTAAATTTTCTCTTAGATTCTCATGAACTTAATGTTAAATCTAATATATACTCATGAAATATAGTTGGAAATTTATTAGAATCACTTACCCAATAGTTTGGTATGAAAATCTCTTCACAAAATCGCCTCCCACCTAGTCTAGGGTTCAAAATATGATAAAATGAAGCTAAGTCTTGAAATACTTAGCTATGAACAAGCTGCAGATGTTGCATTTGCAATATGGGTTTTCCAATTGCGGAACCTCGCAAAAGCGAAGAATCTTTCACAAAAGGGAAGCTTGAACAGTTCTGATGCCTCGAAAAAGCGACAAAAATGTCGCAAATGCGGACATTATTCTTTCGCAAAAGCGACTCTACCCCAGCCTAGACCTTCATCACAAATGCGATACAGAGTTCGCAGATACGAACTCTACGGGCTTCGCAAAAGCCAGTTCCCTCCCCAGCAACCCAACATAGCAAATGCACTGAAAAACCTCGCAAATGCGAGATCAAAAACACCAACAAATTCTGAACCTTCTTCCAAACACTTTGAAACGCGTCTGAAACTCATTCGAGGCCTCGGGGCTCCAAACCAAATATCCACACAAGTCTAAAAATATAACACGAACTCGCTTGCGCGATCAAAACACCAAAATAACATCTAGAATCACGAATCGGACGCCAAAACGCATGAAAATCACAATGAACTTCAAGAACTTCTAGAATTGCAACCAAGCGTCCGAACCAAGTCAAACCAACTCCAAATGACGTAATTTTTTGTAGGAAAGTTCCAAATGACGAAACGAACCTATTTCAAGTCCTGAAATCAAAATCCGAACTTGATAGCCTTAAAGTCAAACCATGGTCAAACGTAAAAAGATTTCAAACCTTTAAATTGCCAACTTCCGCCAAATGGTGCCGAAGCCTTCTAGAAACATCAAATGCAAATTCGGGAATACGCCCAAGTCCGAAATCACCATCAGGACCTACCGGAACTATCAAAACTCCGATCCGAGATCAAATATTCAAAAGTCAAACTTGGTCAATTCTTTCAACTTCAAACTTCTCAAATGAGAGACACCCCTTAAAATTATTTCCGAACCACTCAAAAACTAGAGCCGATGATTCACGCAAGTCATAATACACTATGTAAAGTTACTCATGTCCTCAAACTGCCGAAACTGGATGCAATTGCTCAAAACGACCGAGTGGATCGTTACATTTACCTTTCCAAAAGATGCAGGCTTTTCACAAGTGATATACACTTTCTCTGGAGCTATGACTTGAGGCGTACCCTTAACCTCCAATCGCAAAATCACGACGATCCGCCAACCCAAAATCTCCAAGCTTGACCTCCTTCCCACCACCATGAACAAAAATATTGTCGCACTTGATGTCTCCATGGATAATCTTCGGGTTCTGTCCATGAAGAAAACTCAAACCTTCAAGAATCTGCCTACCCCAAGTCTTGATATTTCCCAAATCAGCACAACTCCCATTATTACACCTCATCATATGCTTGTTCAAACTGCCTAAGAGGAATAACTCTGTAATTATGTTTAGGGTTTTGGACTCGTAATTGAACCAATAAGAGAAACACTTTATAACCCTTTCATGGTTTAAGGAATCCAAAAAAATAGCCTCAACGAAATCTTTTCTGGTGTTTTTAGTAATGCGTCACCATCTTCTCCATGAAAAATAGTTTGGTTCCACGCAATCTCAACTTTTTGAACATAATCAAATCCTAGGTACACCTCTTTAAAAGTCCCTCTACCTAACATGTCACTGTATCTGATGAAGCTACCACATGGAGATTTTTCTTCAACTCTATGTACCCCGTAACACATCGTGACTTAA
This sequence comes from Nicotiana obtusifolia, assembly GCA_002018475.1. NCBI lineage: Eukaryota > Viridiplantae > Streptophyta > Magnoliopsida > Solanales > Solanaceae > Nicotiana > Nicotiana obtusifolia. The sequence continues at coordinate 87,515 of MCJB01033835.1, read as the reverse complement.
ATTCAGACTAGAAAACATAGAGACTGAGAAAAAATGTGATGAGCGTGGAAAAAAGATCAAAGGGGTATTCAAAGAAGGCTTTAATTGCAGCTGAGAAAGAATTCATAACCAATGTAAATTTGGCTCTAATCGCATGATGTTTGATACCTTCATAGGGGACATTGGTAATGATAATCTCAACCTTTTCATCTCATGAATTTATACATTTAAATGAATGAAAGAAGCAAGATCAATGAAAAAAATGATGAATTGGGAATCAAAGTACGAGATTTAAATACTTTATTAGAGGTAGAACCATTTGTATGAGAAGGAATACTCTCTCAGTAAAAGTAGGAATACATGTATTTTTTTGTATAGTTGACCTAGACTCACTACTCATCGTTCTTGTAAATATGACTGGCTATTGATGCTATAAGATAGACAGTCACTATATCACTATAGGTCTAACCATCCCTAGTTACTTAGGTGCATTTTATAATCCAATGTGGACGATAAAAAATGTACACCTTTTCTTATATGGAGGTCAGGTTTATGTAAAACTAAAAAATAAAAAAAAATACGAGATTTATGTAGCTATATTTTTTTCGTTGGAACTTAATAGGTATATAGTGTTATTAATATTAATCAGTATACGTATAATCTGTTAAACACTTAGTAAAATAGGATAAGAACAGAAACTGTAAAACAGTAGAAAAATTGTAGAAGAACAGAAATCGAGCCCACTTAGTTCAAAGTGTTTCCTTAAGGAAATTATTCCCCTCACAGTACTCGAGGTTATTGGAATATCCCCTCCCAGGATAGAACGATTAACTTACTAGAAAAGTAGTACTCCAATTCTGGTAACAGCGAACCACTTGACGGGAGTATATCACATAGAAAGCTTGATAGCAGAAGGTTTTAATAGCGGATAAAAATTTTTCGTGTGAATTCTGGAAAAACATCAAGTATTTATAGCCATTAAAGTACTGATTCTGAATGTTTACAACCATTCAGATCAGTCACTAGGTTGGAGGTACTGATTCTGAATGATTGCATCATATCAGTCACCAGGTTGGAGGTACTGATTCTGAATGTTTGCAACCATTCAGATCAGTCACCATGTTTTGGAGGGAAATTTGAAAAAATCCGGGAAGAAAAAATGGACCGGGTCGGTCGCGGGTCAGGGTCGATCCGCGTTAAATGATTCTTATTTATTAAGTAATTAATTAATTAAATAATTAATTAATTAATTAAATAATTAAGAAAAATTTTGTCCAAAAAGATAATCAATCAATCGATCTTTGACAAATCCAAATCCAAATCCAAATCCGAAGCCGAAGCCGTAGCCGTAGCTGTACCCTTTTAGCAACTAGAGAAGGTGTAATATAATATATACACCTCTATTTTTCTTTCTTTTTCCTATGTGGGACAAACGCTTTAACCAAAGCAAAAGGGACCTTTTACATTCCCTTCACTTTTTATCCCGTCATTTCCCATTCACCTTTATTGATACCCAACAATCCCCCACATGAATGGGGAATGGCCATAATATAAAAGAATGTACGGACGAGTGTGATATACAAGCGAAGATTGACTGCATTTGGATAAGTAGGTTTCCCTTTGAACTTTCCGTAGTGAACTTATATCGGATATACTCGATCAATCGGTAGAATTGATATCTTTGAACCGTCGAACTTTGTTGTGTACCTAGACAACATAAGTCACACAATCAACCCTCAACCGTTTATGGTTCTCACGGTTGTGTTCGTTTCAGCCATGAACACCGCCTGGTTTCATGAGTGCATAGAGAATGGGCCTTCACTTGTCGTTCTCCTTTAAAGCGGCTTACACTTAACACTCACATAGGTGATTTCTAAATATGTGGTCCAATAGTCACATTATCTGGTCATATACTGCCGGATCTAGATAATCATTAAAAAACCTTAATGCTTTATTAACTCATTAACAAGCCATAAAGTTTTATCCTTATTTCTGAGCATTGTCTTCATCCGAGAAGGGGTTGAGTTATTTGACAATGTTGAGCCGTCATTCATAACTTTGTTTGATCTCTTTGAACCTAGCTCTTGGGATCTCCAGTCTGTTAGGTAGAGTTACCGCCATGATGACTTGTCCTTGGCCTTAACCCCATTCCCATTGATGACCTACTAACTCCCTCTCTAGATAAGCCTTTTGTAAGTGGATCCGCTACGTTATCTTTTGACTTTACATAGTCAATTGTGATAACGCCACTAGAGAGGAGTTGTCTAACGGTATTGTGTCTCCGTCGTATGTGACGAGACTTTCCGTTATACATTATGCTCCCTGCCCTACCTATTGCTGCTTGACTGTCACAATGTATACATATAGGAGCCAAAGGTTTGGGCCAGAATGGAATATCTTCTAGGAAATTCCGGAGCCATTCAGCTTCTTCACCAGCCTTGTCTAAAGCTATGAATTCGGATTCCATAGTGGAACGGGCGATGCAAGTCTGTTTGGATGATTTCCAAGACACTGCTCCACTCCCAATTGTGAAAACATATCCACTCGTGGATTTAACTTCAGACGATCCAGTGATCCAATTTGCATCACTATATCCTTCAATCACTTCAGGATATTTATTATAGTGCAAAGCATAGTCTTGAGTATGTTTCAGATAACCCAAAACTCGTTTCATTGCCATCCAATGAGTGTGATTGGGATTACTTGTGAATCGACTCAGTTTGCTAATAGCACAAGCTATATCTGGTCGTGTACAATTCATGATGTACATTAGACTTCCCAACACTCTCGCATAGTCCCCTTGTGATTTACTTTCACCTTCATTCTTTCGGAGTGCGTAACTCACATCAATTGGAGTTCTGGCAATCTTGAAATCCAAGTATTTGAACTTGTCAAGTATTTTCTCTATGTAGTGAGACTGTGATAATGCTAAACCTTGTGGAGTTCTATGAATTCTGATCCCTAAGATTACATTAGCAACTCCTAAGTCTTTCATGTCAAATTTGCTAGCCAGCATACGCTTTGTAGCATTTATATCTGCCATATCTTTGCTCATTATCAGCATGTCATCAACATACAAACAAACAATGACTTCATGGCCTGGAGTATTTTTAATGTAAACACATTTATCACATTCATTAATTTTAAAACCATTTGCCAACATGGTCTGGTCAAATTTAGCATGCCATTGTTTGGGTGCTTGTTTAAGTCCATAAAGCGACTTTACAAGTTTGCACACTTTCTTTTCTTTACCAGGAACCACAAAACCCTCGGGTTGTTCCATGTAAATTTCTTCCTCCAAATCACCATTTAAGAAAGCTGTTTTAACATCAATTTGGTGAATTTCAAGACTATACAAGGCTGCTAGAGCCACTAACACCCAAATGGACGTTATTCTTGTTACAGGTGAATATGTGTCAAAATAATCAAGACCTTCCTTTTGTCTATAACCTTTGACCACAAGCCTTGCCTTATATTTGTCAATAGTGCCATCAGTTTTCATTTTCTTTTTAAAAATCCATTTACAACCTAAAGGTTTGTTTCCAGGAGGAAGATCAACCACTTCCCATGTGTGGTTATCTAAGATTGATTGAATCTCACTATTGACTGTCTCTTTCCAAAATACTGAATCAGAAGATGACATAGCTGCTTTGAAAGTTTTAGGCTCATTTTCAAGCAGGAATGTCACAAAATCTGGACCGAAGGAAGTGGACGTCCTTTGGCGTTTGCTACGCCTTGGATTTTCTTCACTAGGGGCGTTCTCTTTTGGTTCTTCCCGTGGTCGTTTAAATCTTTCATTCAACGACTTGCATTCCATTTTATACAGATAGATATTTTCAAAGAATTCAGCATTATCAGATTCAATTACTGTATTATTATGAATTTCGGAATTGTCAGAATTATGAACCAAAAATCTACATGCTTTACTGTTTGTTGCATATCCAATGAAAACACAATTCATGGTTTTTGACCCTATTTTCACCCTTTTGGGTAAAGGTACTTGTACCTTTGCAAGACACCCCCACACTTTAAAATATTTCAAGTTGGGTTTTCTTCCTTTCCATTTTTCATAAGGAATAGAGTGTGTTTTGCTGTGGGGTATTCTGTTGAGTATTCGGTTAGCTGTAAGGATAGCTTCCCCCCATAAATTCTGCGGTAAACCGGAACTTATTAGTAAAGCATTCATCATTTCTTTCAATGTTCGATTTTTTCTTTCCGCAACTCCATTGGATTGTGGTGTATAGGGGGCAGTAGTTTGATGAATAATTCCATATTCTAAACATATTTCTGCAAAAGGAGATTCATATTCTCCACCTCTATCACTTCTAATCATTTTGATCTTTTTATTCAATTGATTTTCCACTTCATTCTTGTATTGCTTAAATGCTTCAATTGCTTCATCCTTACTATTAAGCAAATAAACATAACAATATCGAGTACAATCGTCAATAAAAGTTATAAAATACTTTTTTCCACCTCGAAATGGTGTCGACTTCATATCACAAATGTCAGTATGAATTAAGTCTAAAGGATTTGAATTCCTTTCAACATACTTATAAGGATGTTTTACAAACTTAGATTCAACACATATTTGACATTTTGATTTATTATACTCGAATTTAGGCAATACTTCTAAATTAATTAACTTTCGCAAGATTTTGTAATTGACATGTCTTAAACGAATATGCCATAAATCAGTTGACTCCAATAAATAAGAAGAAGCTGAAATTTTATTCATACTATCAACAACCATTACATTTAGTTTGAAAAGGCCCTCAGTGAGGTAGACCTTTCCTACAAACATATCATTCTTACTAAGTACAACTTTATCACTAACCAGCACGCACTTAAA